>JAOPHQ010000028.1:0-77500 GCA_030340625.1 Merluccius polli | reverse complement strand
ATATTGAAAGTAGAAAAAAATGTGTGCAGTGGCATTACAGTCACACTACCAAGTACTTAACATATTATATCTGTTTTTATAAATTGTTAATCAATATGTAGGTTGTAAGAAATGTGAATGCAGTGATAAGCTAACCTGTTCTTGTTCTTCTATGCACCGTTGTACAGTCACAGCTGAGTGCTCATCCAGAGTGGAGGTTCCCTCAGCAGAACTAAATCCTCAAGAGGAGTTTGGGAAGTCACAGTGATGAATTTAAGTTTAAATCTAACATACATGTCTAATTAGTCATCAATGAGACAGAAAAATCACAACAGACGGTACCATGCATGGATTAATAGATGATGTGTTTATTTTACATATTGATCAGCTGCCTTTTAATGGTTCTCATGTAAATCATTGTTTACAGCTCAAGTTCATATTTTCTTTATAGAAAAAAATATGGAGAGGCTCCATACTATTTTGGCCTCATGTCCCTCTGCTGACCCTCAGAGAAGCTCTGCGTCGGTCTCTTGGGCAGCAGAAAGCCTCAGACCGTACCCCAACATGCCTTCTTGAACAAGTTGGTCACCCCTTGTGTGGCCTCTGCCATGAGCCTGCTGTCATCAGGTTGGATCTCATTAATATTATATTAAACGTATTGTTCATCTATTTAGCCAGGGTTGGCTTGTTGAGCATTAACGCTCAGTGCCCTGCTATATATTGTCAGCTTGCATGTCTTTTGGGGTGGGAGAAAAGATGGATACCAGTAGGAAAGCTACATGAATATAAAAAGTTATGCTACCACGCAATAAAATCAAACCTTGCATCAAACTTAATTCAGATTATCTTTAGCTGACTGTATAGTACTATACGAGTTATTCACCTGAAAATAATAATCATTATATTAGCATAATGTTGTACTTCTGGTCTACCTGAGGAGTGGTTCTGTGGGGACTGTGATGTACCGCATCACAAACAACAGCCTCTCCACAACAGGGAAGCTGTGATTGATGGTTTTTTTAAAGCCATTCCTCCAACCACATACATCATGAGAGGGGAGGATGGATATTGCACCCATGATTATGGGAGTTTTTAATCCGAAAGGGGCGTTTTGCTCGTGTATTTTATACTGTACAGTTTTTCTTTGTGCTGTTTTCTTTTGTTTCTATCTACTTTCTGATGGATGATTGGTTTTGTTGCTAACACAAAACTGCCAGTGAGTGAAATGTATTCTTTGATTTTTAAATGCATTTCTTTGTTGTGTATTCACATAAAAGCCTTAATTTCTCTGTTCACATGTGTCTGCAGCCAGGTAAAGATAATGTACACGAGTGTTTTTCTTTCTTTTTGCCAGCGTGCATTTTGCAAACTGTGAAGGTGCAAAGCTGCTCATGTGAAGGCACAAACGTCACTGTGTCTCCAGGCAAACCAGTGATTTTAATCACCAGTGTTGTGAGAAACAGTTTCTCTTGAAACCCTTACTCACGCATGTTCTTTAATGAAGCGATAGAAGAAGTTTTAGTTTACTCAATCAGTTGTATTGTTAACACCAGTATAATGTGCAGAGTTTTACAGATATCTGGGTCCAACTACGTTTCCCTGACAGACAACAAAGTGTGTGTGTCAGTTCACGAAGTCTGAGCACCACCTATCCCTGACCCAGGAAGTTATATAAGTTTTTAAACTTTAAACTAAGCTTCCGCAAACCTAAAATGACACTAGTGCAGCTGTAAGAGCGACTATAAGAACCCAATATGTTACCATGGAGTACCTATGGATACCTACATTGGCACAACACTGGTGCCCCTGATGTTTTATCTATCTAGCATTATTTCCTATTGAACTCCTGATATAGGCTGGTGCTGCGCTTATTTGTTTTTTAACTGATTTTAAGATGCAATAGACCTGCGTGTACTGTTATGCACTAGTAAAACACTTTCTATATATGTTTCCAAATGCTTTCACGCTTGGACCTGTTCATAAACAAGCTTTAACATTCGCTTTAAATTGTGTTTAATCAGATAATTCCTTATGAAAGAATAAGAGCGAGAGAGAGGGAGAGACGACAGCAAAATGAATCTTTGACCTGACAGGAAATGACATGCGATGCTAAACTCAATTTTGAGGCTTTCCCCTGGTGTTTGAACTGAACAGAGTCAGCATATGTAAAATAAAAACGACGGAAACCAAATGCAAAGAGACTGTAAAGGAATATTCAATTTATTCATTGAGCAATGCAAGCAGCCCTGTCCTGGATTACATTTCGGTAATCTTTCCGTGAGACTTTCCCTTTTTTCCTTTTTTTCCGGCTGGTTCTTGAAGTCCACGGTTGTCGGAAAATGTGACGTGCTGTGGCGAGAGAAACTGTCTCTTGTGGTGTCTCTACCGAGATGCTCCTCTCTGGAGCGACAGTGACGAGGGGGGGGATGTAAGACAATGGGTTTTTTTTATCAAAAACCTGACCACCACATCATCACCTGTCTTGTGCTTTGACCTGGAATAAGACATTTGAAAGACATAATGACAGGCTACATTGTGGCCATCAGAAGATGATGCATGTGAATATGCAAGCAAAAATGCTGAAGAAAAAAAGACATGAGAAATAAGTCCCGCTCATGCTACACATGTACAGATCATGTATTGCACATACTGACCATGTCTTACTGCACATTTGAAAATGACTAACACTAACCAAGGACTTTTACTTTGAGAGATTCAGGACACGTTCAAATTGAAAACGTAATGCACTGCAGTGTGTTGTGTATATGTGTTGTTTGAAGTTATTTTATCTTTCAATCCTTCACAGGTGATGATTTCGACTGAATGCTGAGCGGGAACCTAGACGGACACACACACTCAGGGCTGCCAAAAACCTCCTCTTTCTGGACTCTACCTGACCCCTGACCCCCAGCTACACCCACCCTGTTACGTGTCCCTCCTATGGTGGTCAACTAGTTGCCTGACAGTGGCTCTTGGCTACACCTTGTGGTTGCCACCGCTATTACCTGTGCCTATTATCTTTCACCTGTGTCCAGGTGGAGGTCCTGAGTGGGAGGCGGGGCCTCCACTATAAAAGCCCTGCACACCTGCCATGGTGCGGACTTCTTGTTCGAGAGACTTGCTGGATGCGTTTTGGCCTTGTCTACTGCCGGTTCACCCGTGGCCATTCTCCTCTCGCTGCCGTTACCAATGCTATTTGTCTTTATGGCATAATTGTTTGCCTAGTTTTTGTTAAATACGACCATTTTCTGTTAATAAATCTAATAAATAAAGGTCTAGTTAGGACTAGACTATAGCAGTTCTAGACCTTTAGTATGAATGTAATGAGTACCAAGGTCTAGTTAGGACTAGGCTATAGCAGTTCTAGACCTTTAGTATGAATGTAATGAGTACCCAGGTCTAGTTAGGACTAGACTATAGCAGTTCTAGACCTTTAGTATGAATGTAATGAGTACCAAGGTCTAGTTAGGACTAGACTATAGCAGTTCTAGACCTTTAGTATGAATGTAATGAGTACCAAGGTCTAGTTAGGACTAGACTATAGCAGTTCTAGACCTTTAGTATGAATGTAATGAGTACCAAGGTCTAGTTAGGACTAGACTATAGCAGTTCTAGACCTTTAGTATGAATGTAATGAGTACCAAGGTCTAGTTAGGACTAGGCTATAGCAGTTCTAGACCTTTAGTATGAATGTAATGAGTACCAAGGTCTAGTTAGGACTAGACTATAGCGGTTCTAGACCTTTAGTATGAATGTAATGAGTACCAAGGTCTAGTTAGGACTAGACTATAGCAGTTCTAGACCTTTAGTATGAATGTAATGAGTACCAAGGTCTAGTTAGGACTAGACTATAGCAGTTCTAGACCTTTAGTATGAATGAAATGAGTACCAAGGTCTAGTTAGGACTAGACTATAGCAGTTCTAGACCTTTAGTATGAATGAAATGAGTACCAAGGTCTAGTTAGGACTAGACTATAGCAGTTCTAGACCTTTAGTATGAATGTAATGAGTACGAAGGTCTAGTTAGGACTAGACTATAGCAGTTCTAGACCTTTAGTATGAATGTAATGAGTACCAAGGTCTAGTTAGGACTAGACTATAGCAGTTCTAGACCTTTAGTATGAATGTAATGAGTACCAAGGTCTAGTTAGGACTAGGCTATAGCAGTTCTAGACCTTTAGTATGAATGTAATGAGTACCAAGGTCTAGTTAGGACTAGACTATAGCAGTTCTAGACCTTTAGTATGAATGTAATGAGTACCAAGGTCTAGTTAGGACTAGACTATAGCAGTTCTAGACCTTTAGTATGAATGTAATGAGTACCAAGGTCTAGTTAGGACTAGACTATAGCAGTTCTAGACCTTTAGTATGAATGAAATGAGTACCAAGGTCTAGTTAGGACTAGACTATAGCAGTTCTAGACCTTTAGTATGAATGTAATGAGTACCAAGGTCTAGTTAGGACTAGGCTATAGCAGTTCTAGACCTTTAGTATGAATGTAATGAGTACCAAGGTCTAGTTAGGACTAGGCTATAGCAGTTCTAGACCTTTAGTATGAATGTAATGAGTACCAAGGTCTAGTTAGGACTAGACTATAGCAGTTCTAGACCTTTAGTATGAATGTAATGAGTACCAAGGTCTAGTTAGGACTAGGCTAGCACTAAGGAGCTTGAACTCCAAATTTGTTTACAAGAGCTCACGTTACGCGAAAAGGAGCTTGACAATGAGCATGAAAAATTGCGTGTTTCAGCTCGACAAGAAGAGCTGAAAAACACATTAGAATTAAAACTATTGGAATATGAATCTAAAAGGTGGAGTCAAGCGGTGCCGCGTGATGTGTTTCAAGTCAGTCGGTACATTAAAATGGTTCCTGACTTCACTGGCAAAGAGGTGGAGAAATATTTCCCTCATTTCGAACGGGTTGCAATAACTTTAGAGTGGCCTAAGCAATATTGGACACTCCTACTGCAGTGTGTGTTGAAAGGCAGAGCTCAGGAGGTTTACTCTGTCCTTCCTCTTGAGGATAGTGCGGATTATGATAAAGTGAAAGCTGCAATCTTAAATGCCTATCAATTAGTACCGGAGGCATATAGACAGAAATGCCGTCATTACAAGAGAGCAGACAGACAGACTTATGTTGAATTTGCTGCAGAGAAATCAACTTTATTTGATTGATGGTGCCAGTCAGAAGGGGTTAATTCCATGGGCAAAGCTCAAGGAATTAATCCTAGTTGAGGACTTTCATAACTGTTTACCTGATAATGTGTCTACTTATGTTGCTGAGCAGAAAGCGGAGACAATCTCACAAGCGGCCTGTCTCGCGGATCAGTATGCGTTAACCCATCGTGTGTATAAGGCTCGAAATCGTTTTAAAAGCCAATCTACTGCTTTTAATTATTTTTACAACACACTTTTTACGACACCGAGGCCATTTGATTCAAGAGTTCAGAGTCCATCTGATTCAAAGAGTCCAAGTGTTCCAGTTGAAACGGAGCAGAGATTCTGCAAACATGTCGGAGGCACACAAACGAAAACAAGTCAACAACATGAATGAGGTAGATCATCTATTGGAGCACAGATTTGAGACCCTTAGTCTGGAGGAAAAATTAGAGGTAAAACGCCTTGGTAAAAAGAAATGGCTAACGGCTAGCATTCAGAAGAAGGCACTCTTCTGCTTTCCTTGTTTGCTGTTTGGTGGCAGTGGTGGAGAAGTTACTTGGTCGAGGACGGGATACAAGGATTTAAAACACCTCTCTGAAAGGATAACCAAACATGAAAGCAGCAATAGTCATCTGGATAATGCTGTGAAATTGGGTCTGTTTGGACGGGTGAACGTCGCTGTCCAGATTGACGGTGCTTACCGGCGCGGCATTGATGAGCATAACAGGCAAGTGGAGGAAAACAGGTATGTACTATGTATGGTCGGATCACAGGTATGTACTATGTATGGTCGGATCACAGGTATGTACTATGTATGGTCGGATCACAGGTATGTACTATGTATGGTCGGATCACAGGTATGTACTATGTATGGTCGGATCATCACTTGTATTAAACTGTGGGAAATGTGAGACAGCACTGCGGGGTCACGACGAGTCGGCGGTCTGAATCCGGGGATACTCCGGTGTATTTTTGAGACGGTGTGTGAGGGCGATGCTCGGCTTCAGCGGCACTATGACGCTCAGCCCGTATTCAAAGGGACATCACCATACAGGACAGACTGTTAGACTGCATGTATGAAGTGGACAGGGACAGCCAAACAAGTGGACGAGACATCATGTGTTGCTGTACAGGCCGACGAGACAACGGATGTCTCCTGTAAATCACAGATGGTGGTTGTGCTGCGATACCTTCTGCCGTAACACAGTGACAGTTAAGCGTTGGTCTTGTCAATGTTGTGTCTGTTTATGTTTGTCCCGTCTTATATGTCCCCACTCCTGGTCTGCACCTTGTCGTGGTGAGTGGGCTTTAAACCAAGACAGGCCATTCTGAATCTTTTCGTTCACAGCTGTTATCTTTGGTTTCTCCTCCAGGACACTGCCTAGGGGCCTATGGGAGGTCTCCATGGTAACATGATATTGGGTTCTTATAGTCGCTCTTACAGCTGTTAGCACTAGTGTCATTTTGGTTTGCGGGAGCTTAATTTAAAGTTTAAAAACTTTTAAAAACTATACCGTATTGGTCCGAATATAAGACGGAAGGTATTTTTCCTGGAAATACGTCTGAAAAAGTGGGGTCGTCTTATATTTGGGGTCTAGACTTTTAAATGTCAATAGACATTCACAACAACAGATGGCGCTGTTCTACAATTAGACTTCACTTAGATGGTTAATGCACTTATTTACATTTTGATATGTTACATGGTTGTTATGTCACTATGAGATGGATGGCCTAATTGGTATTAGAAATACCGTATTTTCCGCACTATAAGGCGCACTTAAAAGCCTTTAATTTTCTCAAAAAACGACGCGCCTTATAATCCGGAGCGCTTTATATATGGATTAATTCTGGTTGTTATGGCTACCGTAGTCAGGAGCGTCGCGGAGTAATACACCATTTCACCATAATATTACAGTGTGTGTATAAAGACCCCAAAATGGCGTCAAGAGACACGCTTACGACGCGGACTTCAAACTGAATACACTAACGTTTGATTTAGCGATATCCAGTGTTGGGCAAGTTACTTCAAATATGTAATTCATTACTTATTACTTATTACTGTCATTTCAAAGTAATTCGTTACTTTACAATATTACTGTCTTTGAATTGTAAGGCATTACACTACTTTTGCATTACTTTTACATTACTTTCATCAAAATAACTGGAAATATGGATTTGGCGTTCTCAATAGATCTTATTGCGTTCAATGCAGCTCATTAAGACATCCAGTAGGAGGTGATGTGGTGCAGCAGCGGAGTTGGACTCTACATTATGTAGAGTCCAAGGCCGTGTTCCGATAGCCGTACTACCCGTACTTAGTATACTTAGTTTGAGTACGTAGGGTGTTCCGATTATGATCGCGGCGAAAAGAAGTGTACTTGAAAGGACCCGTATGTGTACTCAAAAAGGCCAAAATGCTGAGTGTGCTACGGGGTACACTATGCGTACTCAACGGCAGCCGTCTTAGCTCCGTAGCGGAAGAGGCGGAGCCAACGCTCAGAGAACGTCTAATGAATTCACCTGTTTGTTGGGTGACGCGGCCGCGCAGCTGATGTCATTTCCGTTAAGTGCGCCACAGAGTATTGCATTTGGAACAGCACTAACATCTGAAGCTCTGCGTACCTATTGAGTGCGGATAGTTAAGTGTACTCACGGAAGTTAGTGTACTCACAGATATCGGAACACGGCCCAACTCCGCTGCTGCAGTCATCTTGTCCTCGATCGATAGTTCTCTAGTAGAAGTCTAACAGGAAGTAAACATTTGCGCGGATTTTTTTCTCCTCTGCTAATCTCGCGGTGTTTGTATAAAAACAACACACCACTTAATTTCGGGTTTAAAATGCATTGTAACGTGCGTTACTGAGATTTGTACCGAGTAAAATATTACCAATTATATTTTTGTAATGCCTTACATTACTACGTTACAGCAAAAAGTAATGCGTTACAGTAATGCATTACTTTTGTAACTCGTTACTCCCAACACTGGCGATATCAGACTGTTTTTTTTACGTGTTACAACTGAACAAGGTTGGGAGTTATTGTGAACACGCTAACGTGTTTAATAAAGTTTGACTGACTGACTTATCTGACTGTTTTGTTTCGCTAAATGCGCCTTATAGTCCGGTGCGCTTTATATATGAAAAAAGTTTGAAAATAGACATTCATTGACAGTGCGCCTTATAATCCAGTGCGCCCTATAGTGCGGAAAATACCGGTACCAATAGACTACAGTTTATTTTCATTTTTATGGTATTTAATTACTATAAGTCGTTCATTTACAAATGTGATTACATTTAATTGTATTTAAATGTGACAATTTCATCTAAAATATAATGAAAACATGATTTTATTTAAAAGATGTAAAAAACTTTTTTTCTTTATAAAAACAAGATTTGGTCTTCAAAAACCCTTTTCCAAAAATGAGTCTTGAAAAAGGGGGGGTCGTCTTATATTCGGACCAATACAGTATGTTGATCTGGACACCTCATAGAAATGATCTATGCTGAAAAAAATTATTTTACAATTACTTTTTGGCCCCAAAATGAGTTAGTTTGCCTGGACTACAGCGCAACGCGGTAAGTGTAGGTTTACAAAATAAAATACTGACTATACTTCCGCTAATGATCCGACCTTTTCCCTGACATATGTGCTCAAAACATTAATATGAACATTTATAATTACACAATTTCCTAACACATTAACAATTATCCAAGGAATAAAGAAGAACATGACAGCAAAAACGCTGCCCTTCAAAATAAAATTCTGCGCTTCACTGCCTTGTTCATAATATGGCGCAACATCACACCACTACGCGTGGGCGCCAAACAGCAGTCCACGCGGCGGCCTCAGGTTTCACACGACGGGGGCCGATCGGCTTGGAGGGGGGGGGGTACGTGGAGACGTGTGGGAGGGGTAAGGACGAGGTTCGGGATTGTTTTCGTCCAGTAGCGACCCAGGGTCGAGGTCACGTGGGTGTTCCTCGTCAGAGCGGCCAATGGACTAATTGGCAGAACCCGGTGGATCAATTAGATCCGTGAGGGAGGCGACCCACTTTCTGAGGACGGTTTCATGGAGGACTACCGCAGCTTTTATTCATTTTCCACCGTCGCTTTCTCCACTTGTGTTCATTGTTTGCTGCCAGGTAGGACGCTACGTTCATTTCTGTTGAGGTGCAGTTGTGTCTTTTTTTAAACTGCGGAAATGAGTTAACTACGTACTCAAACTAACTATACTAAGTACGGGAAGTACGGATATCGGAACACGGCCCGTACTTCGTATACTTAGTTTGAGAACGTAGGGCGTTCCCATTATGATCGCGGCAAAAGAAGTGTACTTGAAAGGACCGTATGTGTACTCCAAACGGCCAAAACGCTGAGTGTGCAACGGGGTACACTATGCGTACTCAGCGGCAGCCATCTTAGCTCCGTAGCGGAAGAGGCGGAGCCAGCGCTCAGAGAACGTCTCATGGAGTCACGTGTTTGGCGGGTGACGCGCCGCGCAGCTGATGTCATTTCCGTTAAGTGCGCCGCAGAGTACTCATCTGGAACAGCACTAACATCTGAAGCTCTGCGTACCCATTGAGTGCGGATAGTGTACTGTTGAAGTGTACTCACGGAAGTACGGATATCCGTACTTCCATGAGGAAAACAATTGTCTAATAAATAAATTGGTCAAATTAGAAAAAACTACCATACATCCAGACTGAGGATGGAAGGGTAAAAGAAAGTCTTGACTGTAAAATGTTTGTTTTTGAGGGCAGGATAATGTAATGATGATGTCTAACCTCTGCCTGACCCTTGAATGACCTTATCTGAAGTCCCCCTCGCTGCTAATGCTGTCGTCTGATTGGCTGTCCAGCGCTGCGCTAGCTCCCCGGCGGGTGTAGTCACCATGAGCTGGAGCTTCCTCACCAGCCTGTTGGACGAGATCTCCAACCACTCCACCTTCGTGGGCAAGGTGTGGCTGTCGGTGCTCATCATATTCCGCATCGTGCTGACGGCCGTGGGCGGCGAGAGCATCTACAGCGACGAACAGAGCGTATTCGTCTGCAACACTCAGCAGCCCGGGTGCGAGAACGTGTGCTACGACGCGTTTGCGCCGATCTCACACATTCGCTTTTGGGTGTTCCAGGTGAGTCCGGCCCCAAGGGTCCGCTTCCCGTCTGCGTTATGTTTAAGGGGGGGATCACTCAATTGGCGCACTTTTTTTTAATGCCTGAATTGATTTTTTTTTTTTTGTCATGTTTTTTATGTTTCTTTTTTTACACTATGTTTATTGTTTTCACTATAAATGCATACACGAAGTACACTACATCAACAGTAGCATGCAACCTTCCCTTAAACCCTCCCAGTATAGCAACGATGCTGCTGAGATAAAAGTCACAAAGACTGACTGACATGTGATGTGCATTGTTTTTGGAAATATGCCTCATGATATACAGTCTCTAGAAGGGTATGATTCAACCTTTTTTCCATGGTCTAGTGTTAAAGTAAACAAATCATAATAAAAAAAATCGTAATATCGAATCGCAATAGTTGTAGAATCGCAGTACTTAAAAATTGTAATACATATCAAATCGGCACCCAAGTATGGTGATGGTATGGAGTCAGGAGATCACCATATCTCCTCCCCCTCTAGGTGATCGTGGTTACCACACCCACCATCATGTACCTGGGCTTTGCCATGCACAAAATCGCTCGCATGGACAACACACAGTACCAGCCCTCCCGCTGCGGCAGAAAGCCCATCATCACCCGCGGTGCCGCTCGCGATTATGAGGAGGCGGTGGATGACGGAGAGGAGGACCCCGTGATGGAGGAGGAGATCGAGCAGGAGAAGGTGGAGAAGGGTACGCTGAATTGATGCAGTTGCATCTAGAGCATCCCCATTTTTTTTTTTCTAGAAACTGTAAAATGATCGAATTAGTATGTACGCATTTGCCGTTTGGAAGGTTTTATCCAGAGTCTTAGTAGAGTGAGTGCATACATTTTGTGGTTAGAAAGTGGGAATCGAACCCCTAACCCTGATGGTGTTAAAGGGGTAATTCGGAATTGTGGACATAGGATTTAATTTCCAAGTCAGCCAGTGTGTTATTTATCATTGGAGACGTTTTCAACAAATTTCATGCAGTCCTCCTAGTTGCACAGTTCGCTGGTGCTAAGCTAGCGCAAGTCAACGGTAACGACTAGCCTGCCAATAAAAACAGTGTTACCCACTCCACAGTACACCCAACGCAAATCAATTATAACGCCAGACTATCGATGTAAATGTCTGTTGATAGAATAACGTTAGAAATAAAACCAACCTTGCATGGCTTTGCATTTTGAGGGACTTTTGAGTGTCTCAGCAGCAGCGTTATACTTCCTGGTAGTAGGCTATGGCAGCGGCGGAGTGACGTTACCTAGGTTACCGCTCTATAATAGTTTGTTTACCTGCCGCTGTCATTGCTCAGAACCACAGACTCAGAGTAGCCTACAGTGCACAAAGGAATTGTATTAGCGAATTAGCCTATTCAATAAACAAGATGCGGCCACGTTTGAAGGAGATACCGATGTGCCTGCTTTTGAAGACGATGAGGAATTTGTTGTATCCAGCGAACCGTATCTCTACGAGCCGGAATACACGGATGACGAACTGATCGAGATGGATGCACAAAGGGCAAGTCCTCTCTACCATAGTATATTAAACAAACACTGGACTACTTGATGGGTATGTTATAAAATGGGCCAATTGTTTATCTTTTGTCTTTTTTACTCTACCAGGTACACCTGTTTTGGCACTGACCGCCTCTGCTGACATCAAGTCCAGAAGCAGAGTCTCCAGACTACTCCATATGGACAATGCAGTTCATGTCATCGGCAGTCCCAACAAGTCAAATATCCATCTTGGATTGTGCACAGTGCCCGCTCATGATATGAACTGCCTAGACTGGATTGTGCAACTTGCAAAACACAGGGGCTCAACAATGCAACCGATACTAATTTACTGCCAAAGCCTGAAATCAATGGGGATAATTTTCTCATATTTAAAAGCAGAACTGCAAGAGCATGCCTGGGCAGGCTGTGATCCAGACTGTAGATTTGAGAACCTCCTCATTGGCATGTTTCACAGCAAAACCCTCCCCCAAAACAAGGACAGGGTGTTGGCTTCAATGAGGAGGGAAGGGAATTGCCGGATAGTTGTGGCAACAACAGCTTTGGGGATGGGGTTAAATTTCCCTAATGTATCACACGTGGTAATGTACGGTGCTCCAGGTGTCCTCGAGACGATTTTACAACAGGCGGGCAGGGCTGGAAGGCATGGTCAGCCATCACATGCCATCCTCTACAACACCGGACAGAACCCCAAGGTGGATGAAGAGGTAAAAAAACTGCTTGCTGTTGGGAAAACCACATGTTTCAGGAAAGCCCTTTATTCACATTTTGAGGCAGAATCCAGCCATGTAGAGCCACGTCATCTGTTGTTCGTTCTGTCAGACTGTTTGCTCCTGTTCATCTGGCACATGTACAGAACCAACACCAAACTATGAACAGATCGAGGCTGAAGTGACTGTTCAGAGATCTAGGCATGTGGAAGACAAGGACAGATCTTTGATTGCAGAATTGCTGAATGATTACAGGCTTAGTTTAATCAATGCATCCAACCCTCTGTTCACTTCACATGCAGCCTGCACTGGATTCAGTCAGCAACTTGTTGATGCAGTACTGACCCACTGTCGATACATATTTGACCTGTCATATATTACCACTAACCTTCCTGTGTTTAAATTGGACCATGCAAAGGAGATCTTAATTATCATCAATGATGTTTTTGGGGATATTGATGGATCTGCAATATGATTCAGAGGAGTCTTTACCTGACCCAGACCTCTGTTACAGTCACTACTTTGCCAATTTTATTGATGATGATGATGATGATGATGCATTTATGACCCGTGTCAGTAGCTCTGAGTCTGACCTGTAACTTCTGTAATTCTTGTGGTCAGAACACTTCAACCCCCTTTGTGTACTGCTGAGGAACATGGTGTCATTTGTACATATTATGTAACTGTTTGGTTGTAATTTGTGCAATTATACAAAACTGCATGTGCTAAATAAAAGTGTGCAAAACAAATACTTGTAAGACCATCAAGTTCTAAAAAAAAAGCAGATGTATTTTGAACAGGTATTGTTTATTTGAACCCCAAAGTACTTGCATAAGTAGGGACTATTTACAAACACTTAAATATATACACTATATACAAACACTCAAAGTAAGCTGGTTATTTCAAATTAACAGAAGTACAATAGTGAGGTAGGACTGGGCTAGGACCATTGCAGACCAGGGCCCAGTTTCCCGATAACGATGTACGATCCATCTTACGAGCCATCTTACGAATCATCTTTCGAACGATCGTTATTTTTTTCCGTGCGTTTCCCGAAACTCCTCTTAACATGAACGCGCGGCACAGATCTAACGACCGATCGTAGCCTCGTACTGTCCACTGACACGGTGCTGAAATACATATTATACCACATGGTCTGGGTGAATACTCGATTCTGATTGGCTGGAGGGTGTAGGTTGAAAAGTACACCTACGAAAGACGTTGACGCTATGAAGACGCTATGGCCACGTTGCTTGGCAACGCCTGCATACGGGAGATATTAAATAGTCTGCTCGACTTGTAAAAATAAAAATAAAAACTCACGATTTTAACTCTAAAACACATTAAAGTATTATTAATTGATTAAATATTTATTTATTTCGTAAGTGACCGGTATAAGCGGGTAATGCCCTTCGAGGTGTCCATTAACAGAACCGTCCTCCGCGGTTCACACCTCCGCGTCTTCCATTCATTTCTGTTAATATTTAATCAATTAATAATACTTTAATGTGTTTTAGAGTTACAATCGTGAGGGTTTTTTTATTGTTATAAGTCGCGCGGACTATTTCATATCTCCCGTATGCAGGCGTTGCCAAGCAACGTGGCCATAGCGTCTTCATAGCGTCAACGTCTTTCCTAGGTGTACATCAAAGATAAGATTATAGAGCTCCGCTCTATAATCAGAATGGAGTATTCACCAGACCATGGTATAACATAGACTATATAGCCTATCGTAACTTCAGCGTCACCAGCTGGACACTCAGTGGTATTGGATGTGTTAAGACGCTCGTAGCGCTACGAGTACCCCTGGAGCTCTCGTTAGCTACGAGAGTCTTAACGACGGTCGTTACGCAACGATGCTTTCGGGAAACGGTGTGAAAACTGTCTGATGGTCGTACGACGAACTTAACGAACCACTTAGGCTAACGACGCTTTCGGGAAACTGGGCCCAGGCCAGTGATTAAAGTGCGTCAGCCCTCCAGTCTTTCAGCCTGGCATTCATCCATCGCCACACATGATCATAATCCAGCTTGGCCAGAATGTTGCCATCGAAGTTTGGGAATGCAGAGAACTGCCTTCCTAATTATTCTTTGAAAACTTTAGTCTGCCTAAATACCTCCACCAAACTTAAAATGTTGTCCTTCAGCTCAGCTGCTCGGTCGATGCCACTGGGCCGGTGTACCTGCAGCTCTTGTTCGGCTGTGTCCATCAGTCTTTTTAATATGCCAGTGGACCTGCTCACCCTGTCAGCTGTACGTTCTGTGAAATTGGTGCCTTTGTTCCTCAAAAAGGATTTGAGGAAATTGTTAAGGTGCTCAAGGTGGAGATCGAGGGGTATGTTTTTCCCATTCCCACCCCTGCTATTCCAAAATCTGTTCCAGACTACGTTATGTGCAACCCGAGGGGACATGGTCGCATTGATCTGTACTGTCAGGAGAAACGTGCTGTATGCATAATTGTTGTGCCCTTAAGCCTTGTAAATCAGAAGTGCTACCTTATACAGCCTAATCAATCGCTCGCCATCTCCCTCTTTCACGGCATCCAACATATTGAAAAGCAGAAAGCCATAGTAAAGCCTAGCCTCCGTATGCTTTTTTTAAAAGTCAAACAAAGCAGAGGAAGCCGGCTCAACCTCTGCCATTGGGGCCACCACAAGACTATGCACCGTCTTTTCATGGGTGACTCTGGACTTGGCATAAACAAAAAGTCTGCTACAATCTGGCACACGGCAAGGGAGCTTCTCCTTCACCGTGGGTTGGGCTGTTGCTGCTCTAATAACGCCAGCTGTCATCTCAGAGACGTTTGTAGGCATCAGACACTTGTCAATGACCTCTGCCACAGAGTCATGGAGCCATGTCCTCTTTTGTTCTATGGTGCCTTGCTGGATGTGGTCTGGTATGAATCCGTCAGGGGTGGCTGTGACGAAACAAAAAAAGAAAGAAAAGAAAATAATTAAATTCATACACTATCTTTACCAAGAAAGAATGTTTGATTCCTTGATTTTGTCCTTTAAACACAATGTAACTCATACACACCTGTGACATCCAAATGAAAATGTTCCATTGCAGCTGCAAGGAAAAGTGCTGTCGTGTCAGTCTGCACAAACTGCTTGTAGGCATTGTATGCAGCATGTGGCCCTTTTTTCACATTGCTGCACCTGTAAATCACATAGCAGTTATTTAAATGGGTGTATAAAACATCTGCTTGGGAGATTCTATTCATAGTTCTTAAATTCATGATGGTGTGTTTGTTACTGGTACCATTAGATAGATAGATGGATAGTAGGAATGGGCGATATTTTACCGTTTGCGATATATCGTCAAAAAATGTCCCCACGGTAAGAATTTGTCGTCTCGCGATAATAACGATAAATTCCTGTTGATGACGTGTTTTTATTTTTATTTTTTTATTTTAACTTTATTGTATTTAGATTTACTCCCATTTGATGACGTTGTGTGCGACCACGCACTCGCAGTCTAGCTCACGACAGGCACCTGCCTGCAGACCTCTTGGCTCACGTGAAGAACAATAACAAACATGGCGGAAGGCGGAGCTGAGAGCGAGGAGCTCGTTGCTAAAAGAGGCTCCAGCTCGATCGCGCGAACACACCACGGACCTATGACCGGCGGGCGGACCTATGACCGGCGGGCGGACCTGTGACCGGCGGGGGTGTCTCAAAAAGGAGGACAAATACGCGTCCGCGTATAGAACATATAAAGAAAGGCCTTAGCAACAAGGCGCATTACAATGTGCCTTCGAACTCGTCCGTGTTTCTGTTTCCGCTTTGTTGCGCGCCGCTGAAAAAAATCCAAAATCCTGTCGCGCCGGCGAGATCGACGTCATTTTGATGTCACATTGTCGCGCGACAGCTTGGGAACGGCGAGTATACTGCGGCCTTTAACGTCTCGGCAGCGTCCCAGGAGCGGTGCGTCGCAGCCGCAACGCTATCTTTACGTAGCGTTCTATTTTTGACGCGAGCCGCTGCTGAACTGCGTCAATTTAAACAGAGCAGAACGTTAACGCCGTTATACAACGCCGTTATTACCAACACTGGTTGTTACATTTTGATATAACGTTTGACCATTATTTATTTAATGAGTCGATTATTATGTATGTGAGAAATTGCTCTAGTATCTAATTTGTGGCATGTTCCAGCCACAGGTTAATTTGCACAGACATATTTTATTTATATTAGAAGAGGTCATCACTGATTGGATTTCATTTTCAGTGAACTTTTATTTTTTATTTTATTTCTCAGGTTTTATTTCAAGTTATACTACTTTGTGATTTTATAAGCTAAGAAAACCTGAAGGACAATGTTACTTTTGCTGTTTGCACTATTATCCCACTGTTTGTGCCTTAGAGTTTGAATAAATGTTGATTGATTTGTTTGAGTTGAGTCATTACAGTTTTGCAGTACAGGTGAATTGGTATTTTTTATCGTCACTTTTATCGTTATCGGGATAAATGCCAGAAATTATCGTGATAAATGTTTTAGTCCATATCGCCCATCCCTAATAGATAGATAGATACTTTATTGAGGCCCAATGGAATGCAGGCAACTTCATGGTTGCTGTGCTTTCTTGGTGACATGCACACAGTTCATACATTCATACCAGGGGTGGAAATTAACTTTTCGGAAAACATTTACCAGCCACTTGGTAAAGTCTACCAGTCACTTAATAGTAAACCAATGGTACAATTGAATTATGTATTTCAAATCTACCAGCCAGTCTTATATTTTACCAGCATTTGGCTGGTGGCTGCTGCTAATTTCCATCCCTGACACACACACACAAACACAGTTCATATCCACGCCAACTTCATGGTCGGCGAAGATCATCTTTAGGGGAAGACAGGTAGAGAGAAATTAGTTATAGAATAAGTCACATACAAACTAATGAATATCAATATGATATTAATCTGAATACATATTGTTTCAGATGTTGAGTGATTGATTACCTCAAGAGATTCATGGTCTTTGGCAGATGCTTCACTAAAGAAGATCTGATGATATATCTTTAATGCATATCAAAAACATTATGTTAGAAAGAGTTCATAGAAAACAGAACACATCAGTACTACTGGGAGCCTTGGGAGACACTATTTAAAATGTACTTTTTGTAAATAACAATAGTGTATCAGGGTGCATGTAGTTAATGATTACAATACTGACCTCAAAGAGATTTCGAATTGCGTGCCAGTCTTCAAATTTGATAACGAGGCCTTCCAGACGCTGCTCCTGAGTCGGCCCTTAAGCAAACACCAACTGGATATTCCGGGAATTGGCCTCTGTGAGTCTGTCACCCCCGATCAAAATCCTCTCAAGCCCATCAGGACATCTTGGCACATACCTGGAGGAGACTTACAGTTAGAATTAAATTTAAACACAATATGTCAATTTCTCTTACATGGGTAGACCCATCATAATTTTCACTAGTGCTTTCAGTCAATGGAGTTTAATCCATGTTTTGGAAACTGTCCCAGGGTACACAAAGCAATTATTGATCTTGTATGATATTTACTCCTTTTGAAGGTGCTGGAGCACATCCATCAAGTCAGCAGTTTGTGTTTCATTCTTGAATAGAAGTCCAAGTGGATACTAAAAAAGTGTAATATCACAATTGTGTCAGTGTTTGAAACACTCAAAGCATGTGAATAAGTACATTATATCTGCAACATGCACTGTGAATTTACAAAATTATTTGTTTCATTAAATAATTTAAGGACATGAAACTCACATCAGTGGATGGCTGGGCCATTTTGTCAGAGTATTGGTGGGGGATGTGGTCAACAACCACACTGGAGAGGGTCTTGAATGATTCCAAATGAGTTGTTAGGATCCGGTGTATTGTATAGTGTATTGACTTGTTGGTTTGACTGATAGACTGATGATGCGTCTGAATGTAAAAGTCCAGGTTGTCGAATATGATCAAAAATGTTTGAGGTGCAGATGAGGTTGGAACTGCTGAGACAGCCAAAGGTGCAACACCCAAATCGGCCATGTCCAAGTCTGACAGTGTGCTGAAGGTGAAGGTATCAGCGACGTCCACCTCCACGCTTGGTTGGGCAGTGGCACCGACGTCCACCTCCACGCTTGGTTGGGCAGTGGCACCGACGTCCACACTTGGTTGGGCAGTGGCACCGACGTCCACGTCCACACTTGGTTGGGCAGTGGCACCGACGTCCACGCTTGGTTGGGCAGTGGTCTCTGTAGTAGTGAACAAATACATAATATTAGTCATTATAGTGGGGGGAAAATGCATACCTCCAAAGGGTACCTAAAGGTTATGTTAAAAAAACTGACCTGATAAGGAAAGATCCTCAAGACTTTGAATAATCCTCTCTTGTTCATCCGTGCTTGGCTGGTTCAGGAATGACTCCAGGTCCTGTTTTAAGGACATGACTGGACGCATACAGTAGTTGGCCATTTCTTGCTGTTTGCCAATTGCATTGGAGTGTACTGTAGTGATGCCAAGTTTGGACAATCGCTGGAAAACCGCCTTTTTTGCCCCACCATACAATAATACGGAATTGATGTAGTATGATAGGGCTGATAAACGGTTTTCTCTTCCTCTCAAAGCCACTGAGGCTGCAGCACAAATGTGGGGGAGAGAGCCGTTTGTGATTGTTGAAAAAATGCTGAACAGGAACGGGGCCAGTCGCTTCAGGTCATCGTGTAAAGATTGAAATGAAAATGATTTCAGGTCTTCAGCACTTGACCTCCACAGCATAAACTGGTTCTGTTGTATACACAGCTATGTCAGGTTGGCATGTCACTGTCTTCACCACAAGGTCATAGTTGATCACAACCTGAAATAACAACAAAAGGGAAGTCTACATGAAAATTCAATTAAAAATTATACATTCACATGACAAATCTAGCTAGACAGAGGAGTAGGTCTAAGGTATTTAGTACAGCTATGATACTGTTAATCATAGCGTTCTGCTCTCAAAAATGTCCAATTTTAATTTGTCTGTGGAAACAATGAAATGGATGGAGTCCTACCTCACTGGAAGAAAACAATGCACCAGAGTTGGGGATAGTACCTCATCTTTCATTGGCTGCTCTGTTGGGGTCCCGCAGGGCTCAATTTTAGGACCTCTGTTATTTAGCTTATATGTAAATGATCTGCCACTTGTATGTCCAGAAGTTGACACCCAAATGTACGCAGATGACACGGTCATCCTCACACATGGAAAGAACAGATGTGAGGTGGCAGCCAAATTAACAGAAGCATTGGCCAAAATTTCTGATTGGCTCTCAGAGTCCTGCCTGACACGCAACATCAGTAAAACAGCATGCATGTACTTTTATAATAGAAAAAACGGAAATCAGCCTGATATTATTGTTAATGGAGAAAGGATCCAGACTGTTTCAAATTTTAAATATTTAGGAATAACTGTTGACTCACAGCTCTCATTTAAGCTGGTCACAAACTGGGAAAACATTTGCTCGACTGCAAACACTTTACAAACAAACACTCAAAGTACTGGACAAGAACAATTCAAATATCACCACTGTAAAATCATTCAAAGGCACAACCTCATGACCTTTGAAAGTTTTGTGTTTCTTGCTGATGTATGTTTAGTTTACAAAATAATGAACAATTTGGCCGCTCCTCCGTTGAATGAGTTTGTGTCACTGCGCTCAGACAATGGAAGGAGAACTAGAACGTCCAACAGAGGGGACTGTGTAGTACAGCACAGATCCACTGAGTTTGGCACATCCGTATTTTCAGTTAGAGCCACAAAGTCTTGGAACTCAGTACCGAGATAAGAGAGTGGAACACCTTTGCTGTTTTTAAATGTAAGATGAAGTCATGGCTGAAATTAACCCAAGCATGTACCCATCATGCATAGACTGTTGTCTTAATGTTGTGATGTCCTGTTATCGTGGTGTCCTAATGTTGTGCTGTTGTTGTTGTTGTTGTGGTGGTGTCCTATTGTTGTGATTTTATTGTTTGTATTATGTTGCTGTGTTTTACTGTTGTAGAATTGTGTGTTACTGTTTTTATACTTCAGTGTTAGGTTTTCCTTTTGACAGAGATCCTCTGTTTCCTGCCCAGGGACTACAGATGAAAATTAGCTTATAGCTAACTCTGGTACTGCTAATGAGCTGTGCATTGTCCCTGCTAAATAAACAAATAAATAAATAAATAAGGTATGTTGAATAGGGGAGGGGTAAACAACATCTTATAAGAGGCTCCCCACAAGATCTGAAGAAGAGCACATTTTGTCTTTATTGCAATGGAAATGCCTCTCAGCCGACCTGAGGTGTGAAGCCTTTGAGTGACTGTGTGAAGCCTTTGAAGCCTATGTGTGACTCTGCCATTTGGTGATCACAGCCTTTAAAGCCTGACCTCCTATGGTGAACCCTAGGGTTCACCATAGGAGGTCAGGTTGTGTTCACCAAATGGACACAGTCTTCGAAGGCACACCTGCACACAATTGGGACTTATTGGGATATACTTGAATTTTACTGAGAAGTTGGAATGTATTTTTGATTAACAGAATGTGATTGATGTTTGGTATCTTTTTAATGGTGTATCTGTCTATGGTATGTTGAATGGGGGAGGGTAAGGTTGGGGGGAGGTGAGAGATTCCTGATGTAGGTTAATCAATAATGATAATTACAGAAACAACAACACATTTAATTTATATGCGCCTTTCATATTACCTTAAATATGAATCACCTTACAAAGGATGATAAAAATATGAACATAATTAAAAACAAGCATTGTTATGTTGCGTTTTAAACTAGGATAGAGGGTTCTGTTGATAACAATTGCATGGATGTTTATCTGAGGCAATACCACGAAAGACAAAACAGCCCGACAGACACTACAGATAAATAACTTATTTGGTTTCCCTACCTTGGTCACACTGCTTCTTGGCAGCATTTCAGTGGATTTCCTGGACTTTTTCACGACCCTTGGTGTTTTCGAAGGTGTAGGATCCCTATCTCTCTTGTCAGAGGAACTGGCATCTCCCCCATGGCATGTATCCGTCCCCGTCTCCTCGTCCTTCCACTTCTGAAAAACTGGTGTATCACGAAGTAGCCTGCTAATCACCGTGCAGCATTTTCGGCAAACCCGACACGATCAAAGCGGCGTATTAGCAATGACAAGACCCAGCTTCGACAGTTGACTGCAAGCATTATCTTGGTCTTTACTATCAAAGATTAATTTAGAATGACCATATGTTCCTAGAACTCTTAAATTGGATGAACAAAGCCTGCAGCAATCGCTAACAGACATCTCCACACAACCCTATGCTCACTGCATCTGCCGTTTGTATACTGCGCGCAACGTGGTTTCTGGCGCATGAAATACGTCACGACCAAACATTAGCGATTGGTTAAGGCAGATCCAGAGTGGCACTGGGCAGAGCCAATAGGTTTTAAACTTCAACAGCACCCGCCTTCAAGTGAGAAATCGTTTGTCTCTATAGCAATTCTAGACCATGAGTATGAATGAAATGAGTACCAAGGTCTAGTTAGGACTAGGCTACTTAATCACCACGTTGCCTAGTCGTTCGTTTCCAATCCAATGATTCAATCCCACTACTACTAGGTGTCCCGCGCTTCTGTCACAGGCCTCTCTGTTTACTTTCTGATGTTGAGATTTGGTTATTGCACAACTAACCTGAGCAAAGTAAAATTCTGCTGCTGCTGAGAAACTAGTCCCTCAAACTGCGATGATTCATGCAATGCGAGGTTGGTTTTATTTCTAACATTATTCTATCAACACAGACATTTACATCGATAGTAATAAAGTAATAATCTGGCATTATAATTGATTTGCCTTGGGTGTACTGTGGAGTGGGTAAGACTGTTTTTATTGGCAGGCTAGTCGTTACCGTTGACTTGCGCTAGGACCAGCGAACTGTGCAACTAGGAGGACTGCATGAAATTTGTTGAAAACGTCTCCAATGATAAATAACACACTGGCTGACTTGGAAATGAGGTCCTATGTCCAAAATTCCGAACTACCCCTTTAATGCCTTGTTCTACACATGTAAGTAACTTGGCAGTCTGTTAAATTTCTCTGAAGTAAAAATTACATTTTAAAGTAAAATTAAAAGACTTTCAGTGTAATGAAATCACCATGTCAAGGCTTTTGTGGCAGTTTTTGTGTTGTGTGCAGCTAGCTGCGTAAGGTAACCAGTATGTCTTGTCTTGGACTCTCCCCTCGGCTTCTCCTCCTGGTCTTTCCCACAGGCCAGGAGAAGAAACACGATGGCCGGCGTCAGATCCAGCGTGACGGCCTGATGAGGGTCTACACCTGTCAGCTCCTCTCACGCACTGCCTTCGAGTTGGCCTTCCTCTATGGCCAGTATGTCCTGTACGGCTTCCAGGTGGCGCCCATGTTCGTGTGCACGCTCAAGCCCTGCCCCCACACGGTGGACTGCTTTGTGTCGCGGCCCACCGAGAAGACCATCTTCCTGCTGGTGATGTACGTGGTGTCCTGCCTCTGCCTGCTCCTCACCCTCCTGGAGATCGTGCACCTTGGCGTGGGCGGCGTCTGCGATACCTTTCGCCGCCGCACCACCCTGGCGTCCCGCCCCAAGCCGCAACCCCCCGCCTTGGCGTGCCGGCGGCTGGGTGCAGCGCCGACCTCCATAGCGCCCCCAGGGTACCACGCTGCCATGAAGCGGGACCGGCTGAAGGAGGAGGCGGGGCCACTGCCGCTGGCGGACTCCAGGCGGAAGAGTCCCGGGGTGGAGGGCTGCGGCGGGCCGGAGCTGGACCGCCTGCGGCGCCACATCCGGCAGGCCCAGCGGCAGCTGGACCTGGTGTATCAGCTGGAGGAGCGCAGCCTGCCCCGGGCCGCAGCCAGCAGGGGCAAGGACCCCACGGCGGCTGAGCAGAACCGCCGCAACCTCGCTCAGGAGAAACGAGCCAAGGGGGGCAACTGGGTTTAAATGTTCTACTAAAGGTGTGCGTCAGAAATTCAAATTAACATGTTTACCTGGGAAAAGCTTGAAACTATTTCTACAATGACTGGATGTTTTGTTTGAGTTGACAAGACCATACTTTAACAAATGTTGGCTTTTGAGTCTTCAGCTTTAATATTTTGTATAATTTCTTTTACTTTTGTTAATGACCTACTGTTCTAAAAGGAAATTGTGGCACTTTAACAGTTTATGTTGGTGTTTTGATGCTGGGTTTTGCAGGTTTTACCTTTCAGATGTTCAGATGGCCTTTGATGCAGAAATTAAAGAGTTTTAAAAAAAAAAGAAATGTTGTAATATTGCATCATTGGGCTTAGTTGGGGGCAGAATTTCTGTATTGGTACTCGCGTTGTCTGAACAATTCAGAACAACTAAGTGTTCATTTGCAGGGTTGATTGCTTACTTAGCCCCATAAAGGTATATAACATTAATAATAATCACACATTAGTCATATTTTTATGAAGTCATTTATTAAAAATATTAAAAATATAAAAAATATTAAACAAGTTAAAACTCTAGCTTTTTTTCCCCTCTTTTTTTCTTTTCATGACTGACTGTCATTGGTGGTGAAAGTCCCAAAAGCAGTCCCTGTCGTCTGAAAAGCAAAGGCGAACATCACACTTTCTGCATTGCATGTTGGTGTATCCTTTATTGCAGTGTCTGCAGCGTCCTCTCCCTGTCTTCCTTGGGAAATGGGCAACTAGGTCCTTGCGTACATCCAATGGGAGGTGTGCACATCTCTTGGATGGCCTCTTTTGAGCATTCAGAGGGCTTCCTGATGTCACTCTGTGTTGCTGGGCTCCCTTTGCCTGAAGATGGCCGTCCTCTCTTTGGAGTTTGAAGTGTTGCGTTTACCAGGATGAGAGAGGATGCTAGCTGTGCCTGAAACTGTCTCCTGTTCATTGTCTCTTTGCTAGACATCTTGAGCGCTTTACAGTCCCGCTTGTAGAGCAGCCAGGCATTGACCACAGCGAGGATGATGGTGTGCCAGAAGATGTACATGTACCAGCGATGGGATTTGATGGGGAACTTATGCTACGTTTCCACCGAGCAGTACGGTACAGTTCGGTTCAGTACGTTACGTTTTGGTGCGGAAGGTTTTGGTACAGTTCGGTCCGGTTTGTGTACCCACTGCAAAAGGCACTACTGTATGGGCGGGCGGGGTAGCGATTGTTCCGTCAGCTGATTTTCGCGCTGTCGTCACGTGACGACATTACATTAGCGCGAAAATCAAATCCGTGACAGTCAGCTGAGACCAGAAGACAGCTGATAACCTATAGCCTACGTACGCTAAAAATGGAGGAATTTGTCGTGTTCTTCCTTCTCGGAGTGTGGCTATAGACGTTATCACACGCGCACCTGTTCGAACAGCAATGGGCGTGTCTCTATACCGTACCACAAACTGGTACCCCAACAGAAGGGTCTCCTAAAACAGTACGGTTCGGTACGCTTATTTAGGTACGCTTTAGAACTTCTCACAATGGAAACACAAATAATTGCGGACCGAACTGAACCGAACTGTACCGTACTGCTCGGTGGAAACGTGGCATTATATTTGGCTGTAAATGAGTCCAACAAATCCACACCTCCCATGTACTTGTTGTAGGCACCAACAATGTAAGGCCTCTCAACTTCAATGTAGGTTCTGTGGGCTTTGTCCCAGCGTTGAATCTTCTGCACAGGTTCAGGTCCAGCAAAGGATGACGATACCTGTCACGGGCCATGGTGTGTTTGTTTGTTTTTGGCTCGATGGCCACGTAATTGTCAGCTGGACAGTCCATGGGTGGTTGGTTTTCTTTGTCCACTTCTTGACAGACATCTTCATCTGAGTCTTCATCACTCTCATCAGTGTCATTGAGGTCCATCTCAACCTCACTCTCCATTATGGACCATGTCAATCACATCCTGCACACTGTATCGCGGCTCTCTCCTTGCTGGTGGCATTCTGAAAATAAAATATCAATTAATTAACATGTGTATATATATATATATATATATGCTTTTTATATTGTAGTACATAACCTGAAGGAATAGATAGGGTGGTGGACCAAGTGCTCAGGGTAGAAATGTTTTCCAGGCAGACAGCGTCTGCTAAATTCCCTGAATGTAAATGGCTTAGCCTAGGCTCTCTACTTATCATGCTAAATGAAACATGCACCCCAATCACCACCAATTATCATACTAAAAGGAAAACATGCATACCCCCCCTTACATCCACACCCCACATCCAGGAACATTTTCTCCTTTCCCCAGAACTGAATTGTCTGTTGATATCCTCTTTGTGAAGTCATGGCTGATCAAATTAACTACATTTTTTAGAGATAAAACTTTTAAATCAGTCAAATTTGACCAGAACACAACACAAGGGTAGAATGTATACTATCCATGTATAAAGAAAATACTCTGTTTCAGGCAGCGGTGTAGTGGAGGGAATACAACCTGTTTGAGCCCACTGCAACAAGCCAGCTATTTTGACTACCACATTCACCCAGTGTTGTATATCTGCAACAATTATATAACAAGGCTCTAAATGAAATGTGATGCATCTATTCCACAATAACTACATATGTACATGCTCTAGACATTGTAATAACAACCAAAAAATATATAAGACATTTTACTTACTTGAATCTGATGAATCCAGTCCAATGAAACAAAGATGTTGTTCGAAGGAAACCTTGAGAGGTTTGGCCAGAATGCGTGACTTATAAACAAATGTACGATCCAATAGCATTGTGAGACTGAACAATAGGACCCAATGACTGTAAATGTGGTAAAAAAAATAAGATAAAATATAACATTGTTTTTTAGGATGGTTAAAGGTAACATTGTAATTTTACAACAAGGGGTGTTATAGGGTTAATTAAGTCTTCTGTATGTGTAATGTGAATATGATATTCATCTTGTTTGTTAAGTGATGCAAAATGGTTCCCGATTGTCCAATTGGCAAGTCCCCCCCCCCCCCCCCCCCCCCCCGATCACAGCCGATGTGCCAATTCCAACTGATTTCAGTTTGCGAGGCGGGTCGTAGGTGGTCCAGCCGTCCGGGTCCGTCGCCGAAGATGGAGCCTCCGCCAGGACGACTGAGGGCCGCGCCGAGGTGGAGATGTACAGCGGGGCGGAGGAGTTGGCCTGCGTGGAACCAGAAGTGGGCCGAGGTGACGGCGAGCTTCTGGTGGTTGTTGGAATAAAGTGAAACGGACTTAACGGTGAAGGCTTTACCTTTTGGGAAACAAACTCACTACATTCACACATTCACTATTTTTCTTTACTGCATTTGCATATATGTAACGTACAATAAAAAAAGTTTTCCGTTGAAACTTAAGAGGCTTGAAAGGAACATGGGTTTCCAAGTCTAAGCCTAAAAACACACAGGACGTGAAACCATTCGTAGGCATCCATGCTTTCTATTGAGGGGGGGCCCCCTCGTAACGGCTCAGGGGCCATTTGTGGAAAAAGTCGTCGGCTTACCGGAGCTGGGGAACATGATCTGGGAGGTGTCCAGGTGCTGCTCGCGGTGGTTCTCAGCCCCCGCTGCCCTGCTAGGCCTTCGGGGAGGAACTCGGAGGCCACTGTGGGGGCCACCATGCAGCCGGGCCTTGAGCAGGGCCAGTGCCCCCTCCCGGGGCAGCTCGGCGTCAGGACAGGCCCGCGCCACGCCGCCTGGCCCCAGGACCAGCAGCAGCACCCACACCAGCCAGCACAACGTGGCTGCGCCCCCACCCCCAAAAGATGACCAAATCAACAGTTGTATTTGTTCCCCACTGCCACTGAGTATCGGCGCTGTGGTCCTCGGCAGGAGGTTTGAAGAAGCAGAGTACCTAGCCTTCAGACGTTGATGTTTGTTCACCTTTTTAGTGGCAGGGACTCTTCGCTCTAACTCTTTTGTGTGTGTGAATCTCTCGCTCTCTCTCTTGCTGTCTCTGGGATTGTTCAGGCATGTTCTACAGTAGACCTAATCAGTGTTTGGGGGTAAATGGCAACAACCTCTGGACAATAACATCACTATGTTGTAATCTCCTGGGCCCAGTATTTCAAAAGGGATTGACAGGATTATCCTGGTCGGATTGGATTAAATCTAGATCTGATCTGAAAACTGGGTATTTCAACACAGATCCAGATAATCCTGATCCTGAAGATCAGGATTCTGCTTTGGTAATCCAATCCTCCCCTGAATCCAGATTAAAGGCTGGATTTGGGTATTTCAAAAGTTAAGGCAGATCTCTGGATCAACTTGATACCAAAATGTCAGGATCATTTGGATCCCACCTCAGAGGTGGATTTCACTTGGATTAAATCATTTAGATTAAGTCTCAGCTCCACTTCTCCTAGATATTGTTACTCAAGATGTTCATTACACTTAATCTAAAGTGTTAGTGTTTTACTTTTAACAAATAATTTTAAAAAAATGTATATTTAAAAATAATAAAGCAGCCTAATTGTAAGAAATGTAAAGTATAGTAAAATATTTTACCTCACTTTCTGAAACTGCTGTAAATAAGAGTAACAATTAATTACAGACCTATTTCTCAAATTCTAGTTTCAAACATTGTAACTTGCATGTACCAAAACATCAGAGAAAGACAACAGGAATGCGGGGTCCAAACTTAAAGTATTATTAATGGATTAAATATTAACAGAAATGAATGGACGACGCGGAGGTGTGAACCGCGGAGGACGGCTCTGTTAATGGACACCTGGAAGGGCATTACCCGTTTATACCGGTCACTTACGAAATAAATAAATATTTAATCAATTAATAATACTGGAATGTGTTTTAGAGTTAAAATCGTGAGGGTTTATTTGTACAAGTCGAGCGGACTATTTCATATCTCCCGTCTGCAGGCGTTGCCAAGCAGATTTTCATAAGAAGATTCGTAAGGATCGTAAGATGGATCGTACATCGCTATCGGGAAACTGGCCTGAACTTTAATAACGTTACACTTGAAATGGAATCTGATTTTGAAATGTTTTATTAAAGTGACGGTAACTCACTAAGTCTATTAGTGACAAACTAACGGACAACAACCGACTCCGTCGCCGGGACAACCGGGTCACCAGTCGCTACATTGCACTCAACCTGACAACATGTGCACACATTGGCAACACAGTGACAACAATACAGCAGAACCTCTGTAATAGTGAAGAACAAACACAAACACACAAACGTACGACACATTGGCAACACAGTGACGACAATACAGCAGAACCTCTGTAATAGTGAAGAACAAACACAAACACACAAACGTACGACACATTGGCAACACAGTGACAACAATACAGCAGAACCTCTGTAATAGTTAAGAACAAACACAAACACACAAACGTACGACACATTGGCAACACAGTGACAACAATACAGCAGAACCTCTGTAATAGTTAAGAACAAACACAAACACACAAACGTACGACACATTAGCAACACAGTGACAACAATACAGCAGAACCTCTGTAATAGTTAAGAACAAACACAAACACACAAACGTACGACACATTGGCAACACAGTGACAACAATACAGCAGAACCTCTGTAATAGTTAAGAACAAACACAAACACACAAACGTACGACACATTGGCAACACAGTGACAACAATACAGCAGAACCTCTGTAATAGTTAAGAACAAACACAAACACACAAACGTACGACACATTGGCAACACAGTGACAACAATACAGCAGAACCTCTGTAATAGTTAAGAACAAACACAAACACACAAACGTACGACACATTGGCAACACAGTGACAACAATACAGCAGAACCTCTGTAATAGTTAAGAACAAACACAAACACACAAACGTACGAGCGAACTAAACGTATGAATGAACATGCGGCAGCGCATCGTACGCATCCTGATGCACGCCGCCCCCACGCCGCCCCCCCCGCCGCCCCCACGCCGCCCCCACGCCGCCCCCCCCGCCGCCCCCGCGCCGCCCCCCCGCCGCCCCCCCCGCCGCCCCCACGCCGCCCCCCCCCCCCCCGCCGCCCCCCCGCCGCCCCCGCGCCGCCCCCCCCGCCCGCCCCCCCGCCGCCCCCACGCCGCCCCCCGCGCCGCCCCCCCCGCCGCCCCCGCGCCGCCCCCACGCCGCCCCCCCGCCGCCCCCACGCCGCCCCCCACGCCGCCCCCGCGCCGCCCCCCCGCGCCGCCCCCCCCTCCTTCCATCCATCCTGTGACCTCATGACCCGGTGGCCGCGGCGGTGCAGGGCGGGGGGGGGGGGCAGGAGCTCCAGCCAGGGCGCGGCGGTGTTGCGGTCGGCGCCGGGCTCCCGGGGAAGCGGCCACTGGGCGTACACCAGCGCCGGCGCGGCGGCCGACTTGCAGAACAGCAGCATCTGGCCGACCAGGTGGAGGACGTCCATGGTTGCCACGGAGACGCCGGACGCCGCGCGGGCGCTCAGCATCTGGCCGACCAGGTGGAGGACGTCCATGGTTGCCACGGAGACGCCGGACGCCGCGCGGGCGCTCAGGGCGTGGAAGACGTTCTCCGGGACGGAGCAGAAGCCGTGGAGGACGGCCAGGGCCGCCGCCGCGCAGTTCATCCGGCTCTCCCGGCGGAGCCGCTTCCTGTCCCTGCGGCGGTCGTTGCCGCCGGCGACGGCCGCCTGGGCGCGGTCGACGCGGCGCGCGGCCGCCAGCGAGCAGCAGGCGGTGAAGAGGGTGGGGAGGCACCAGTAACAGCCGAAGCACCACCAGAGGCGGGCGGCGCCGTACGTCAGGCCCAGGGCGTAGAGCGCGTCCGGGAGCCGGGTGGAGATCCGCACCACGCAGCGCTCCGCCTTCTCCGCCCCCGCCGCCGCCGCCGCCTCCACCGTCAGCAGCTGGCGGAGCAGCAGCTCTGGCAGCGCCAGCAGCAGCGCCCCCACCCAGATGGCGGCCAGCTTGGCGGCGGTGGACGCGGCGTTCTCCGCCGGCCGCTCCGCCGTCTGCACGCTGCGGGTGCAGCGCAGGGCGCACAGCGTGAAGGTCGTGACCCCCAGCGACGCCACCTGCAGGGGGCGGGGTTTAGGAAGGTTAACCAGGAGCTGGTAGGTTGGTTATGAATGGTGGGTTGGTTATGAATGGTAGGTTGGTTATGAATGGTAGGTTGGTTATGAATGGTAGGTTGGTTATGAATGGTAGGTTGGTTATGAATGGTAGGTTGGTTATGAATGGTAGGTTGGTTATGAATGGTAGGTTGGTTATGAATGGTAGGTTGGTTATGAATGGTAGGTTGGTTATGAATGGTAGGTTGGTTATGAATGGTAGGTTGGTTATGAATGGTAGGTTGGTTATGAATGGTAGGTTGGTTATGAATGGTGGGTTGGTTATGAATGGTAGGTTGGTTATGAATGGTAGGTTGGTTATGAATGGTAGGTTGGTTATGAATGGTAGGTTGGTTATGAATGGTGGGCCAAGTAAAAGTGAGTAACTTTTCATGCCATCAGCCAAAAGGGGGCGTGGCCTATCACTGTCTCTGTTTAGATCATGTGTTGGTCATGTATAGATCATGTATAGATCATGTGTAGATCATGTATAGATCATGTCTAGATCATGTATAGATCATGTATAGATCATGTGTAGATCATGTGTAGATCATGTATAGATCATGTATAGATCATGTCTAGATCATGTGTAGATCATGTATAGATCATGTCTAGATCATGTATAGATCATGTATAGATCATGTGTAGATCATGTGTAGATCATGTATAGATCATGTGTAGATCATGTATAGATCATGTATAGATCATGTGTTGGTCATGTATAGATCATGTCTAGATCATGTCTAGATCATGTATAGATCATGTGTTGGTCATGTATAGATCATGTCTAGATCATGTCTAGATCATGTATAGATCATGTGTAGATCATGTATAGATCATGTCTAGATCATGTGTAGATCATGTATAGATCATGTGTAGATCATGTATAGATCATGTCTAGATCATGTATAGATCATGTGTAGATCATGTATAGATCATGTGTAGATCATGTGTAGATCATGTATAGATCATGTATAGATCATGTATAGATCATGTGTAGATCATGTATAGATCATGTCTAGATCATGTATAGATCATGTCTAGATCATGTGTAGATCATGTATAGATCATGTATAGATCATGTCTAGATCATGTCTAGATCATGTGTAGATCATGTATAGATCATGTCTAGATCATGTCTAGATCATGTGTAGATCATGTATAGATCATGTATAGATCATGTCTAGATCATGTGTAGATCATGTCTAGATCATGTGTAGATCATGTCTAGATCATGTATAGATCATGTCTAGATCATGTGTAGATCATGTGTAGATCATGTGTAGATCATGTATAGATCATGTCTAGATCATGTGTAGATCATGTATAGATCATGTCTAGATCATGTGTAGATCATGTGTAGATCATGTGTAGATCATGTATAGATCATGTGTAGATCATGTATAGATCATGTATAGATCATGTGTAGATCATGTATAGATCATGTGTAGATCATGTATAGATCATGTGTAGATCATGTATAGATCATGTGTAGATCATGTATAGATCATGTGTAGATCATGTCTAGATCATGTGTAGATCATGTATAGATCATGTGTAGATCATGTCTAGATCATGTCTAGATCATGTGTAGATCATGTGTAGATCATGTGTAGATCATGTATAGATCATGTATAGATCATGTGTAGATCATGTGTAGATCATGTGTAGATCATGTATAGATCATGTATAGATCATGTCTAGATCATGTATAGATCATGTGTAGATCATGTATAGATCATGTGTAGATCATGTGTAGATCATGTGTAGATCATGTGTAGATCATGTATAGATCATGTGTAGATCATGTGTAGATCATGTATAGATCATGTATAGATCATGTCTAGATCATGTGTAGATCATGTCTAGATCATGTCTAGATCATGTATAGATCATGTCTAGATCATGTGTAGATCATGTATAGATCATGTATAGATCATGTCTAGATCATGTATAGATCATGTCCTATAGGTCAACACAGCACCAGGTTCCGCGCTTCCTGATTAAAGAGCACCTGTCGTCAATAACCATAATGCGTGTGATTGGCTGAGGGCTAACGAGGTAGCAGAGGGCGTCAGTTAACTGGTTTTAAAGAGCACCCATGGTCATTAAAGACAGTAACGTTACCTCCAGGCCCTGGCAGGAAGTAACTAAGTACATGGTCATTAAAGACAGTAACGTTACCTCCAGGCCCTGGCAGGAAGTAACTAAGTACATGGTCATTAAAGACAGTAACGTTACCTCCAGGCCCTGGCAGGAAGTAACTAAGTACATGGTCATTAAAGACAGTAACGTTACCTCCAGGCCCTGGCAGGAAGTAACTAAGTACATGGTCATTAAAGACAGTAACGTTACCTCCAGGCCCTGGCAGGAAGTAACTAAGTACATGGTCATTAAAGACAGTAACGTTACCTCCGGGCCCTGGCAGGAAGTAACTAAGTACATGGTCATTAAAGACAGTAACGTTGCCTCCAGGCCCTGGCAGGAAGTAACTAAGTACATGGTCATTAAAGACAGTAACGTTACCTCCAGGCCCTGGCAGGAAGTAACTAAGTACATGGTCATTAAAGACAGTAACGTTACCTCCAGGCCCTGGCAGGAAGTAACTAAGTACATGGTCATTAAAGACAGTAACGTTACCTCCAGGCCCTGGCAGGAAGTAACTAAGTACATGGTCATTAAAGACAGTAACGTTACCTCCAGGCCCTGGCAGGAAGTAACTAAGTACATGGTCATTAAAGACAGTAACGTTACCTCCAGGCCCTGGCAGGAAGTAACTAAGTACATGGTCATTAAAGACAGTAACGTTACCTCCGGGCCCTGGCAGGAAGTAACTAAGTACATGGTCATTAAAGACAGTAACGTTACCTCCAGGCCCTGGCAGGAAGTAACTAAGTACATGGTCATTAAAGACAGTAACGTTACCTCCAGGCCCTGGCAGGAAGTAACTAAGTACATGGGCATTAAAGACAGTAACGTTACCTCCAGGCCCTGGCAGGAAGTAACTAAGTACATGGTCATTAAAGACAGTAACGTTACCTCCAGGCCCTGGCAGGAAGTAACTAAGTACATGGTCATTAAAGACAGTAACGTTACCTCCAGGCCCTGGCAGGAAGTAACTAAGTACATGGTCATTAAAGACAGTAACGTTACCTCCAGGCCCTGGCAGGAAGTAACTAAGTACATGGTCATTAAAGACAGTAACGTTACCTCCAGGCCCTGGCAGGAAGTAACTAAGTACATGGTCATTAAAGACAGTAACGTTACCTCCAGGCCCTGACAGGAAGTAACTAAGTACATGGTCATTAAAGACAGTAACGTTACCTCCAGGCCCTGGCAGGAAGTAACTAAGTACATGGTCATTAAAGACAGTAACGTTACCTCCAGGCCCTGGCAGGAAGTAACTAAGTACATGGTCATTAAAGACAGTCACGTTACCTCCAGGCCCTGGCAGGAAGTAACTAAGTACATGGTCATTAAAGACAGTAACGTTACCTCCAGGCCCTGGCAGGAAGTAACTAAGTACATGGTCATTAAAGACAGTAACGTTACCTCCAGGCCCTGGCAGGAAGTAACTAAGTACATGGTCATTAAAGACAGTAACGTTACCTCCAGGCCCTGGCAGGAAGTAACTAAGTACATGGTCATTAAAGACAGTAACGTTACCTCCGGGCCCTGGCAGGAAGTAACTAAGTACATGGTCATTAAAGACAGTAACGTTACCTCCAGGCCCTGGCAGGAAGTAACAGAGGTAAATATTGTAGTTTTTACTCCACTTCATTTATCTGACAACTTTAGTTACTTTGCAGATTTAGACTAACGATACAAAATATAATATTATTATATCTATTGGGCTTATTGGTCCAGCAGTATGTAAAGCAATATATAAAACATATATAAATACATTAAAATGAGACAGTAGAAGACAGTAGGAGACAGTAAGACAGTAGAAGACAGTAAGACAGAAGGAGACAGTAGAAGACAGTAGGAGACAGTAAGACAGTAGAAGACAGTAAGACAGAAGGAGACAGTAGAAGACAGTAAGACAGAAGGAGACAGTAAGGCAGTAGAAGACAGTAAGACAGAAGGAGACAGTAGAAGACAGTAAGACAGAAGGAGACAGTAAGGCAGTAGGAGACAGTAAGACAGTAGGAGACAGTAAGACAGAAGGAGACAGTAAGACAGTAGAAGACAGTAAGACAGAAGGAGACAGTAGAAGACAGTAAGACAGAAGGAGACAGTAGGAGACAGTAAGACAGTAGAAGACAGTAAGACAGAAGGAGACAGTAGAAGACAGTAAGACAGAAGGAGACAGTAAGGCAGTAGGAGACAGTAAGACAGTATAAGACAGTAAGACAGGAGACAGTAGAAGACAGTAAGACAGAAGGAGACAGTAGAAGACAGTAGGAGACAGTAAGACAGAAGGAGACAGTAGAAGACAGTAAGACAGAAGGAGAAAGTAGAAGACAGTAGGAGACAGTAAGACAGTAGAAGACAGTAAGAGAAAGTAGAAGACAGTATGAGACAGTAAGACAGAAGGAGAAAGTAGAAGACAGTAGAAGACAGTAGGAAACAGTAAGACAGTAGGAGAAAGTAGAAGACAGTAGGAGACAGTAAGACAGTAGAAGACAGTAAGACAGTAGAAGACAGTAAGAGAAAGTAGAAGACAGTAGGAGACAATAAGACAGAAGGAGACAGTAGAAGACAGTAAGACAGTAGAAGACAGTAAGACAGAAGGAGACAGTAGGAGACAGTAAGACAGTAGAAGACAGTAAGAGAAAGTAGAAGACAGTAGGAGACAGTAAGAAAGTAGAAGACAGTAGTAGACAGTAAGAAAGTAGAAGACAGTAGAAGACAGTAAGAGAAAGTAGAAGACAGTAGGAGACAGTAAGACAGAAGGAGACAGTAGGAGACAGTAAGACAGTAGAAGACAGTAAGAGAAAGTAGAAGACAGTAGGAGACAGTAAGAAAGTAGAAGACAGTAGAAGACAGTAAGACAGTAGGAGACAGTAAGAAAGTAGAAGACAGTAGGAGACAGTAAGAAAGTAGAAGACAGTAGTAGACAGTAAGAAAGCAGAAGACAGTAGAAGACAGTAAGAGAAAGTAGAAGACAGTAGGAGACAGTAAGAATGTAGAAGACAGTAGTAGACAGTAAGAAAGTAGAAGACAGTAGAAGACAGTAAGAGAAAGTAGAAGACAGTAGGAGACAGTAAGACAGAAGGAGACAGTAGGAGACAGTAAGACAGTAGAAGACAGTAAGAGAAAGTAGAAGACAGTAGGAGACAGTAAGAAAGTAGAAGACAGTAGAAGACAGTAAGACAGTAGGAGACAGTAAGAAAGTAGAAGACAGTAGGAGACAGTAAGAAAGTAGAAGACAGTAGAAGACAGTAAGAGAAAGTAGAAGACAGTAGGAGACAGTAAGAAAGTAGAAGACAGTAGAAGACAGTAAGAGAAAGTAGAAGACAGTAGGAGACAGTAAGAAAGTAGAAGACAGTAGGAGACAGTAAGAGAAAGTAGAAGACAGTAGAAGACAGTAAGACAGAAGGAGACAGTAGAAGACAGTAAGACAGTAGAAGACAGTAAGACAGAAGGAGACAGTAGAAGACAGTAAGACAGTAGAAGACAGTAAGAGAAAGTAGAAGACAGTAGGAGACAATAAGACAGAAGGAGACAGTAGAAGACAGTAAGACAGTAGAAGACAGTAAGAGAAAGTAGAAGACAGTAGGAGACAGTAAGAAAGTAGAAGACAGTAGGAGACAGTAAGACAGAAGGAGACAGTAGAAGACAGTAAGACAGTAGAAGACAGTAAGAGAAAGTAGAAGACAGTAGGAGACAGTAAGAAAGTAGAAGACAGTAGGAGACAGTAAGAAAGTAGAAGACAGTAGGAGACAGTAAGACAGAAGGAGACAGTAAGAGAAAGTAGAAGACAGTAGGAGACAATAAGACAGAAGGAGACAGTAGAAGACAGTAAGACAGTAGAAGACAGTAAGAGAAAGTAGAAGACAGTAGGAGACAGTAAGAAAGTAGAAGACAGTAGGAGACAGTAAGAAAGTAGAAGACAGTAGGAGACAGTAAGACAGAAGGAGACAGTAGAAGACAGTAAGACAGTAGAAGACAGTAAGAGAAAGTAGAAGACAGTAGGAGACAATAAGACAGAAGGAGACAGTAGAAGACAGTAGGAGACAGTAAGAGAAAGTAGAAGACAGTAGAAGACAGTAAGACAGGAGACAGTAGAAGACAGTAAGACAGTAGAAGACAGTAAGACAGAAGGAGACAGTAGAAGACAGTAAGACAGTAGAAGACAGTAAGAGAAAGTAGAAGACAGTAGGAGACAGTAAGAAAGTAGAAGACAGTAGGAGACAGTAAGAAAGTAGAAGACAGTAGGAGACAGTAAGAAAGTAGAAGACAGTAGTAGACAGTAGAAGACAGTAAGACAGTAGAAGACAGTAAGACAGAAGGAGACAGTAGAAGACAGTAAGACAGTAGAAGACAGTAAGAGAAAGTAGAAGACAGTAGGAGACAGTAAGAAAGTAGAAGACAGTAGGAGACAGTAAGAGAAAGTAGAAGACAGTAGAAGACAGTAAGACAGAAGGAGACAGTAGAAGACAGTAAGACAGTAGAAGACAGTAAGAGAAAGTAGAAGACAGTAGGAGACAATAAGACAGAAGGAGACAGTAGAAGACAGTAAGACAGTAGAAGACAGTAAGACAGAAGGAGACAGTAGAAGACAGTAAGACAGTAGAAGACAGTACTCGGATAATTATTATATGATGAATCTAATATAAAAGGCTGCTATAGAATAAATTATGGTTGTTGTACTAATGATATGAAAAAAAGGAGAGCCTGTTAAACTAAATGCATTTGTTTGATGTAATTTATAAAGTTATATTTGAAATGTGTAGGCCAATATTGGTTTACTCATTAAATGATGAGCCTGTTAACTCACTTAAATGCATTAATCAATAATAAGTGCAAAACATGAAGTTATTAAAGAAATGTCTCTTTGAAATGTGTGGTTCATCCATTCAATAGGTCTATAATACAATATTCCTAGCATAAAGTGATGGGGAAATGGCAGTGATAAGGTTCAGGAACGTACATTTATGTGCAATTATGCTCTTCTCGCGATGCCTTAACGTGAATTGGGTCGCGGTGGTTTGTCATTTTCAAAAAGTGGGTCCCCAGAAGAAAAGTTTGGGAAACACTGCTTTAGACCAATAGAGAAGCTGCTTTATGACAACAAACGGCCATGTGGCTGCCTCCATGTTTGTTTGTTTTTACCTTACCGTCATAGAGGAATTCTCCCAAAAGTCTTCTGAAGTGGGCAAAATGGATTCTAAACAGTGCTTAATACATAGCTGCATATAAGGTGCAAGTAGATAATAAGGTGAATGTTCTATGTTAAGTAATTTCAATAAATAAAAGGATGTAATTGTAATTATATCAATGACAAGGAATATTAATGTACTCATTAGTTCACTTATTTGTTCATAACTACATACAACACTGATCAACCATAAAAATAATCAGGTGAACTTTCAATGTTAAGTCATTTTTATCAATAAAAGGACATAATTGTAATTACATCAATGACAAGGACCATTTATTTTCTCATTTTTTCGTTTATTTTTTCATAAGAAAAGACAACACTGATCAACCATAAAAACAATCAGTATAAAAAACATATATACATATACACAATCTATAAAACAATACAAAACGGCATGAATGATGAATGAAAATGGTGATGTTGCAAATGCAACCACTGCAATACAACTTGACATTACAGTTGCTATGAAGACTATCAGTGGTCGACACAAACGTTTGCTTTCTCAAGCTCAGGTTTCTGTTTCACCTCCAGCTGAATAGATCTATAGCAATGACAATAATCAGCAACATCTATCATAAGGCTCATGATATGTCACAGAACTAATGCTAGTCCTCACTGTCAGTGTCAGGGCAGTTGTCATCCTCCTTCTCTTCGATTTCTTTTCTATTTGCACAGTTGCAACACCTACACAAGTCTGTGCAGCAGAGTCCTGCAGAGACACAAGAACATCTACCTGTCTCACAGGAACTCTCCTTACAACTACAATGTATGACATGCAAAACACTGTCTGGGGCTGGATTTCTCGTCATCCACGTGACCTGTAGGTTCCCTTCTTCTAGGTGCCAACCGTTTCCAGCGGGTGATGGAGCACCTATATTCTGCTTAACACAGGACCTCATGACTGCAGCCTGATAATTTGCCCTTTTGCAGTGCTGCAGGAGGGCATCATTTGTAGGGGGAATAGACAATTCTGGCAAGGCCGATGATGACATACAGAAAGCCTTGTACCTAGCCTCATTAACATTCTCAGCAGCCGGCTGATCGTACAAGTGGCATACATATTTACAAAGTAGTGCATATGTGGAGTGGTCCAATTTAAAGTTACTACCCAGATTTTTAAAAGCCTTAAGGTACTCTTCTTTCTCACATGCCACAGAAAATGTCTTCCTTTTTCCCTTACCATAAAAGGCACTTGTGGAGTCACACCCAGAGAATGTATGTATGCCAATCAAGGCTGAACACACACTGGTTCCGAGAGCTGACGACACCTTGGTTACATCAATGATGCGTGTCCTGTTGCGTGTCCCTGTGGAAAAATACAAGCTGCATGGTAAATTAGTCTGCATACTCACAGCAATGACTGCAACATCAGTGTCAGGGCTCTTGATGATGACAGCTGTGTGGTCCTGAGCAGCATGTTACTTAATAATATGATATCGAAGCATACACTCAACATGTAGACATGTGACATTACTGCCTGTGTGTGTCGAGGGATGGAATGCATTTCTTATTTTTGCTTACCTGCTGTTAATGTTTCTGCTTTTGACAGAGCTTCCTTTTCTCGTCGTCTGCCTGTTTTGGGGATGTATTTCACTTTCTTCTTGCATATTATGCAGAGGGCTGGAAGGACGGGTCCAGAGCTCGCAATCGGCAGGCTTGATCTGGAACGGAGTTTCTTTACTGGACTCGGAACCGCCATGCTCGACGTTGATGGGGTGGCCTCTTTTCTGGAGCTTTCTTCGGTGTCCTCTGTTCTCTCACACACGAGGCGCTTTTCAGCTCGTGCAATCACATTTTTATCAATAAATCTCCAGTAACATGTGGGATGGAAGGCAGCGTTCTCGGGAATACTTTCAAACTCCAAACCAACACAATGTCTGTAGGTTTCTGCTACATCTCGCCACTCAACCCGAGCCACCGTTGTAGGCTGTTCCTGTACGTATTCCATCGTGTGACTGTGAAATCCTGCATTTTTTTCATGCTTCACAGAAGCTGTGTGCATATAGCACAGTTTGTGTCCCGAAGATTTCGCTTTATTCCGACTTTCTGGTGAGTTGTCCTCGTCTTCCGTACTGCTCGATGAAACACTGGGGGCATCCATCTTGATCTGCTGTTTACCAAAAGCAGCGACGCTATTTGTGCAGTCCAAATCACGTGTCCCCCGTGTCATCTCTCGCGAGCCAAAAACGTGTCCGGCGCGCGAAAATACTACTACGCCCAGACGAAAGTAGTTCGGCATAAACATGTCTCGGAACAAAGGTTGGCGCAGGTTCTCGCGTGTGAACTTTTAGCTGTAAGCTAAACATAACTCGTTCTATTTTATGATCTAAAGTTCGTGTAGTTCCCGGACGTCGGAGCGAGATTCGTTTTCTGAAGGACTTTTCGGGGTTGACCGTACGGCCTAACAGTAGAAGACGGTGGAAGACAGTAAAATACAGAAAGACAGTAGGAGACAGTTGGACAGTAGAAGACAGTAGGAGACAGTAGGACAGTAGAAGACAGTAGGAGACAGTAGAAGACAGTAGAAGACAGTTGGACAGTAGGAGACAGTAGAAGACAGTAGGAGACAGGAGAAGACAGTAGGAGACAGTAAGACAGTAGAAGACAGTAAGACAGAAGGAGACAGTAGAAGACAGTAATACAGTAGAAGACAGCAGGAGACAGGAGAAGACAGTAGGAGACAGTAAGACAGTAGAAGACAGTAAGACAGAAGGAGACAGTAGGAGACAGGAAGCCAGTAGGAGACAGTAGGAGACAGTAGGAGACAGGAAGCCAGTAGGAGACAGGAAGCCAGTCAGTACCTCCAGGTAGGGGATGATCTTGCAGGAGAGCTCCCCTAGAAACCAGTCCTTGGTGAGGTGCTGGAAGAGGACAAGCGGCAGGCAGAAGAAGACCACCAGGAAGTCCCAGAAGGCCAGGTTGGCCAGCAGGGAGTTGGAGATGCTCCTCATGGGGTAGTTGTGACACAGGATGCACATGACCGCCACGTTCCCCAGGATCCCCACGGAGAAGAAGAGGACGGCGGCGGCCATGACGGCCAAAGTCCCCAGCGGGTAGAACGGGTTCCTCACCTGCTTCCCTTTCGGTCGGCGGTCCGCCGGGCCGCTGGGGTCCGCCGGGCGGCTGGGGTCCGCCGGGCGGCTGGGGTCCGCCGGGCCGCTGGGGTCCGCCGGGACGCTGGGGTCCGCCGGGACGCTGGGGTCCGCCGGGACGCTGGGGTCCGCCGGGCCGCTGGGGTCCGCCGGGCCGCTGGGGTCCGCCGGGCCGCTGGGGTCCGCCGGGCCGCTGGGGTCCGCCGGGACGCTGGGGTCCGCCGGGACGCTGGGGTCCGCCGGGCCGCTGGGGTCCGCCGGGCCGCTGGGGTCCGCCGGGCCGCTGGGGTCCGCCGGGCCGCTGGGGTCCGCCGGGCCGCTGGGGTCCGCCGGGACGCTGGGGTCCGCCGGGCCGCTGGGGTCCGCCGGGACGCTGGGGTCCGCCGGGCGGCTGGGGTCCGCCGGGCCGCTGGGGTCCGCCGGGACGCTGGGGTCCGCCGGGCCGCTGGGGTCCGCCGGGACGCTGGGGTCCGCCGGGACCAACTCCTCGTCATCGTCGGCCGAGCCGTCCGGGGGCGGCTGGTCCTGGCCCATGGGCTGAGGCAGCAGCGGCTCCCTGCGGGCCCACATCCCGTCCGGACCGGACGCGCCGCTGTGCCGGTTTCTGTCTCCAGCGGTCCCCCGAGACGGGATGTTATATCTGTCGGTAAGTCGCGTGTCGGTAAGTCGCGTGTCGGTAAGTCGCGTGTCGGTAAGTCGCGTGTCGGTAAGTCGCGTGTCGGTAAGTCGCGTGTCGGTAAGTCGCGTGTCGGTAAGTCGCGTGTCGGTATGTCGCGTGTCGGTAAGTCGCGTGTCGGTAAGTCGCGTGTCGGTAAGTCGCGTGTCGGTATGTCGCGTGTCGGTAAGTCGCGTGTCGGTAAGTCGCGTGTCGGTAAGTCGCGTGTCGGTAAGTCGCGTGTCGGTAAGTCGCGTGTCGGTAAGTCGCGTGTCGGTATGTCGCGTGTCGGTAAGTCGCGTGTCGGTAAGTCGCGTGTCGGTAAGTCGCGTGTCGGTAAGTCGCGTGTCGGTATGTCGCGTGTCGGTATGTCGCGTGTCGGTAAGTCGCGTGTCGGTAAGTCGCGTGTCGGTAAGTCGCGTGTCGGTAAGTCGCGTGTCGGTAAGTCGCGTGTCGGTAAGTCGCGTGTCGGTAAGTCGCGTGTCGGTAAGTCGCGTGTCGGTAAGTCGCGTGTCGGTATGTCGCGTGTCGGTAAGTCGCGTGTCGGTAAGTCGCGTGTCGGTATGTCGCGTGTCGGTATGTCGCGTGTCGGTAAGTCGCGTGTCGGTAAGTCGCGTGTCGGTAAGTCGCGTGTCGGTAAGTCGCGTGTCGGTAAGTCGCGTGTCGGTAAGTCGCGTGTCGGTATGTCGCGTGTCGGTAAGTCGCGTGTCGGTAAGTCGCGTGTCGGTAAGTCGCGTGTCGGTAGAGTCGCTGTGTCGGTAAGTCGCGTGTCGGTAAGTCGCGTGTCGGTAAGTCGCGTGTCGGTAAGTCGCGTGTCGGTAAGTCGCGTGTCGGTAAGTCGCGTGTCGGTAAGTCGCGTGTCGGTAAGTCGCGTGTCGGTAAGTCGCGTGTCGGGTTAAGTCGCGTGTCGGTAAGTTCGTCGGTGTCGGTAAGTCGCGTGTCGGTAAGTCGCGTGTCGGTAAGTCGCGTGTCGGTAAGTCGCGTGTCGGTAAGTCGCGTAGTCGGTAAGTCGCGTGTGCGGTAAGTCGCGTGTCGGTAAGTCGCGTGTCGGTAAGTCGCGTGTCGGTAAGTCGCGTGTCGGTAAGTCGCGTGTCGGTAAGTCGCGTGTCGGTAAGTCGCGTGTCGGTAAGTCGCGTGTCGGTAAGTCGCGTGTCGGTAAGTCGCGTGTCGGTATGTCGCGGTGTCGGTATGTCGCGTGTCGGTAAGTCGCGTGTCGGTAAGTCGCGTGTCGTAAGTCGCGTGTCGGTAAGTCGCGTGTCGGTAAGTCGCCGTGTCGGTAAGTTCGCGTGTCGGTAAGTCCGCGTGTCGGTAAGTCGGCGTGTCGGTATGTCCGCGTGTCGGGTAAGTCGCGTGTCCGGTAAGGTCGCGTGTCGGTAAGTCTCGCGTTGTCGGTATGTCGCGTGTCGGTAAGGTCGCGTGTCGGTAAGTCGCGTGTCGTTATGTCGCGTGTCGGTATGTCGCGTGTCGGTAAGTTCGCGTGTCGGTAAGTCGCGTGTCGGTAAGTCGCGTGTCGGTAAGTCGCGTGTCGGTAAGTCGCGTGTCGGTACGATCGCGTGTCGGTAAGTCGCGTGTCGGGTAAGTCGCGTGGTCGGTAGTCGCGTGTCCGGTAAGTCGCGTGTCGGTGAGTCGCGTGTCGGTGAGTCGCGTGTCGGTAAGTCGCGTGTCGGTAAGTCGCGTGTCGGTATGTCGCGTGTCGGTAAGTCGCGTGTCGGTAAGTCGCGTGTCGGTAAGTCGCGTGTCGGTGAGTCGCGTGTCGGTGAGTCGCGTGTCGGTAAGTCGCGTGTCGGTAAGTCGCGTGTCGGTAAGTCGCGTGTCGGTGAGTCGCGTGTCGGTGAGTCGCGTGTCGGTAAGTCGCGTGTCGGTATGTCGCGTGTCGGTAAGTCGCGTGTCGGTAAGTCGCGTGTCGGTAAGTCGCGTGTCGGTATGTCGCGTGACATCTCTCACGGAGGGCTTTCTGCTCGTTACCATGGCAGCCGACATGCCGCCAAGGAGGCGCAGGTGCGATCCTCGCCATCCCCGGCCGCCTCCGCCCCGGTCCTCCCGGTCCTCCCGGTCCTCCCGGTCCTCCCGGTCCTCCCGGTCCCTCCGGGACGCATCGTGACGCGCGGCATGGAGTGGGCTGAAGGCGCACAGACACAGCAAGCTGAGCCGCAGCAGCAGCATGGCTCCTCTAGCGCGTCCAGGCGGACGTCTGGTCTATCAGGGATCCTGGAGAGTCACAGCAACTTATGTTTAGTAGTATGTTTAGTAGTATGTTTAGTAGTATGTTTAGTAGTATGTTTAGTAGTATGTTTAGTAGTATGTTTAGTAGTATGTTTAGTAGTATGTTTAGTAGTATGTTTAGTAGTATCTGAGGTTCCCAAGTTTCCACTAAAGATTTCCGACCCAAGACCAGTGTTGGTCATCTTACTTAAAAAAAGTAATTAGTTAGTTACAAATTACTCCTCCCAAAAAGTAATTGAGTTAGTAATTCAGTTACCTAATTGTAAGAGTAATTAGTTACTCAGCAAAGTAACTGTGGCGTTATTTTTCATGTTCTATACGCTATTACATTGTATAACATCTTTAACATCAAAGGTGTTTATATTAACTGAAGAATGAAAACACATATACAGTATTTTAGAACATTTGGTATTTATTTGAACTCAATATATTGCAGCTGTTAAGCCATAGAGAGAGAGATCTCTATGGCTCTGTGCAGCAGATGTGGAAACACCGCGCGGGGTGGGGGGGGGGTTGGGTGCGCGCTAGGGCTGTCAAAATTGCTCAAAAATGACATTCGAATATTCCCTCTAAGAAAACCACATATATTCGAATATATTCGAATATCTATATTTGCGCATTATGTCAATGACGCGCATTACGTCAATAACAGGACAAACTAATACAACGAGACATAACTACTTGTATAGGTCGTTTATTTAAGTTTAAACATATTTGGCAACATATCCAAAAATAAGTAAATGAACTAATGGCCAAGACCGCAGACCTCGCTCTCGCTCGCTCGCTCACTCGCTCTCGCTCCCCCTCACTCTCTCTGCGCATACTGGTTTAAATAAACAACAGCAATAAACAAATGCTGAGTGCTGATCAAGAGTTTTGTGCAAGCAATCCCGACTCATGTCCCAAATAGCAGGCTTCATTCAGTGATTGAAACAAATATAACATTAATTGAAGTTTACGCCCACTCGCAAAGCAGCAAGAACGCGCCGCGGCGGCGCGCGAGTGTGTTTTTCCACATTCGAATATTAATTTTCACCTTCGAATGTCTGTTTTTAAAAACTATTCGAATATATATTCGAATTTTGAATATTCGTTGACAATTCGCGCGCAATAGTAGCACACCGCGGACCTATGACTGGCGGGGTTGTCTCAAAAAGAAGGACAAATACGCGTCCGGCTTGATGCTGCGCCGGACGCCGGACAGGGCTTTGAAAAACCGGACAGTCCGGCCTGAAGCCGACGAATGGCCGCCCTAAGTAACCCTAAGTAACCCTAAGTAACCCTAAGTAACCCTAAGTAACCCTAAGTAACCCTAAGTAACCCTAAGTAACCCTAAGTAACCCTAAGTAACCCTAAGTAACGCGCCACTTCACATTCTCAGTAACGGTAACGGCGTTGCAACGAGGGAAAAGTAATTAATTAGATTACTCGTTACTGAAAAAAGTAACGCCGTTAGTAACGCCGTTATACTCTAACGCCGTTATTACCAACACTGACTGCTGCTGTGTGTTCACTACCGGCTCACCCTATTGGCTGCCGCTGTGCTGTGTGTTCACTACCGGCTCACCCTATTGGCTGCCGCTGTGCTATGTGTTCACTACCGGCTCACCCTATTGGCTGCCGCTGCGCTGTGTGTTCACTACCGGCTCACCCTATTGGCTGCCGCTGCGCTGTGTGTTCACTACCGGCTCACCCTATTGGCTGCCGCTGCGCTGTGTGTTCACTACCGGCTCACCCTATTGGCTGCCGCTGCGCTGTGTGTTCACTACCGGCTCACCCTATTGGCTGCCGCTGCGCTGTGTGTTCACTACCGGCTCACCCTATTGGCTGCCGCTGTGCTGTGTGTTCACTACCGGCTCACCCTATTGGCTGCCGCTGTGCTGTGTGTTCACTACCGGCTCACCCTATTGGCTGCCGCTGTGCTGTGTGTTCACTACCGGCTCACCCTATTGGCTGCCGCTGTGCTGTGTGTTCGCTACCGGCTCACCCTATTGGCTGCCGCTGTGCTGTGTGTTCGCTACCGGCTCACCCTATTGGCTGCCGCTGTGCTGTGTGTTCGCTACCGGCTCACCCTATTGGCTGCCGCTGTGCTGTGTGTTGGCTACCGGCTCACCCTATTGGCTGCCGCTGTGCTGTGTGTTCACTACCGGCTCACCCTATTGGCTGCCGCTGTGCTGTGTGTTCGCTACCGGCTCACCCTATTGGCTGCCGCTGTGCTGTGTGTTCACTACCGGCTCACCCTATTGGCTGCCGCTGTGCTGTGTGTTCACTACCGGCTCACCCTATTGGCTGCCGCTGTGCTGTGTGTTCACTACCGGCTCACCCTATTGGCTGCCGCTGTGCTGTGTGTTCACTACCGGCTCACCCTATTGGCTGCCGCTGTGCTGTGTGTTCACTACCGGCTCACCCTATTGGCTGCCGCTGTGCTGTGTGTTCACTACCGGCTCACCCTATTGGCTGCCGCTGTGCTGTGTGTTCGCTACCGGCTCACCCTATTGGCTGCCGCTGTGCTGTGTGTTCACTACCCGGCTCACCCTATTGGCTGCCGCTGTGCTGTGTGTTCACTACCGGCTCACCCTATTGGCTGCCGCTGTGCTGTGTGTTCACTACCGGCTCACCCTATTGGCTGCCGCTGTGCTGTGTGTTGGCTACCGGCTCACCCTATTGGCTGCCGCTGTGCTGTGTGTTCACTACCGGCTCACCCTATTGGCTGCCGCTGCGCTGTGTGTTGTTGTGTCTTAACTTGTACAACAATGAGCTGTACTTAATACTTTAATTAGACAACACATCCTTCTGACCAAGTGTGTGTGTGTGATTCAAATGACAAACGTATGAGGCCAGCACAATGGGGCGTGGTCTACAGAATGGGCGTGGCCACTGAGAAGGGGGCGTGGTCATTACATACATGTTTTGTGTTTCTTGTCTGGAGATGACGACGCAAAGTGAAATACCTGTCAGAAATGATGAACTTATCAGTAGCCTGTGTGTCAATATAAAATTAAAATAAAATTGCACTTGAACACCAATGAGTCATAAATGCTACGAACCTCGAGGAGTCAGTTCACATGTGGACCAGCAGGGGGCGACAGTTCAGACTGTGTGTGTGTGTGATGAGTACAACCAGAGCCCGTCTACGGAGAGCCTGTCCACTCCCTATTAAGTCCCATTGTACCGAAGTTTGGTTGCAGTTCCACCAGAGCTCCACTGGGGGCGCCAGTGAGTGCAGAATGAATGGGAGCAGATGGAGCTAGACGGCTAAATGTGTCTCTTTCACCTGATTCTCATTGAGAAATCTCAGATTTGATTGTAGTTCTTACAAGTTCAACATATGGGTTATAGATCGAAAGTTGAATGAACGAGTACTTATGTCCTCTCGATTTCTTACAGGACGAGTTGTTGTTGCCCATAACACGCTAGCATTCTGCTAATGAACGCTGATTGGTCAGTGAAGGACTGATTACGACCAGAGATCTGCTTGATGGCATCTTGGCATCCGAAGCGGGACCACAATGTTAAGGTGGACCACAATGTTAAGGTGGACCTTTTCGCCCAAGTTCTTTTTTTTTAACACAGCAACTTTTTTTGGTTGCTGGCACTTTTATCTGCGTATCGTTATGTATGTACTGCTGTGTTGTCGATGCCTTGAGGGAAAGGGGAGGGGCTTAAAGCCGTAAAGCAGTATCTCTGGTCGTAAGATGTGTATGACGTCATTGACATTTTAAAATACTTTTTTAAAGCAAATAAGTGACTCTAAAAAATCTAACACCCAGCAATGTGTAATTTCTTTGCATCCCCTTTCGAAAGCAACATTCAAATTACTAGACAAAAAATTATATCCTGAGAAAAGTGTTTGAGTTTGAGGGGTATTACAGCTCCATAGACCGCCATTCACTCTGCACTCGTCCTGTGAGCGCCCTCACATGGAACCAGAGGGGAACTGCAACAGTTCAGAACCCGGAAGTAAACCGAGAGTGGAACTTCTCTCCTTATTAGACATTCTCTGCTACAACGCAGCATGCAGACCACGTGACTCCTAAACGCGCGTGTGCGTGCGCACGTACGTCTGCGTGCGCATTAATAATTATAGAATAATAATATGAGTCTATAATTCATCAATGAAACTAGGATAATAATAGGCCTATTAATAATTATAGAATAATATGAGTCTATTAATCATCAATGAAACTAGGATAATAATAATAGGCCTATTAATAATTATAGAATAATAATAATATGAGTCTATTATTCATCAATGAAACTAGGATAATAATAGGCCTATTAATAATTATAGAATAATAATAATATGAGTCTATTATTCATCAATGAAACTAGGATAATAATAGGCCTATTAATAATTATAGAATAATAATAATATGAGTCTATTATTCATCAATGAAACTAGGATAATAATATGCCTATTAATAATTATAGAATAATAATAATATGAGTCTATTATTCATCAATGAAACTAGGATAATAATAGGCCTATTAATAATTATAGAATAATAATATGAGTCTATTATTCATCAATGAAACTAGGATAATAATAGGCCTATTAATAATTATAGAATAATAATAATGAGTCTATTATTCATCAATGAAACTAGGATAATAATAGGCCTATTAATAATTATAGAATAATAATATGAGTCTATTATTCATCAATGAAACTAGGATAATAATAGGCCTATTAATAATGATAGAATAATAATAATATGAGTCTATTATTCATCAATGAAACTAGGATAATAGTAGGCCTATTAATAATTATAGAATAATAATAATAGTCTATTATTCATCAATGAAACTAGGATAATAATAGGCATATTAATAATTATAGAATAATAATATTAGTCTATAATTATTATTGATCGTTTTTTGTTTTAGCTGTACATTCATGTTCCTATAACGCAGAGGAGCCTGAATGGATTAAAACAAAATACAAACGAAAATAAAACATGAATGACAATACAGCTAAAACAAAAAACGATTAATAATAGACTAGGGTCCACGGCGCACCCGGGTCCAGGTCCGGGTCCAGGTCCGGGTGCGCCGTGAGTCCAGGTCCAGGGTGGACTAGCATGGATCCGCCGCCAGGCTCGGCGCTCTCTGCTGTTTCCAAATCAGATAAATAGTCTATAGAGATAAAAGTTTTACTTTATGACAAATGAGTTGAATGTATGAAAACACGTGACGACGACGTTACGGCGTCCCGTTACGTCGGTGTTGATTGAGAAACTCACCTTGCTCACTTTATTCTCACTTTACTCTCTTCTTCTTCTTCTCCCTCTTCTTCTTCCTCTTCTTCTTCTTCTTCTTCTTCTTCGTCGTCGTTTTCTTCTTCGGTGTTAAGCACGGAGTTTGACGTCCATTACTGCACCCTCATAGCCTAGAACTCCAGACACCCCCTAGCGGCAGCACATTTATTTGGCAGCTGGGTGGTCTAGCACGGCTCCGTCCGCTTTTTGGTGCTGGAAACACCAACGATGTCTGGTATGTCTGACCAATCACAGCGTGAGGGGCGGAGTCGAAAGCCGGGCTACCTAATGACGACAGAAATGCGACGGTTCCGTGTTAGAGGTAAACAATGGCTGCTGCTGCTGGCGAACGGCTGTCTCTCCACTCGGCTTTGGCCGCGACTCTTCAAGACTTGAAGTTAACATTTTATTTGAGAAAAGAACAAAGAACGGCACTGAAGTCTTTCCTCGAAAATAAATATTTATTCTGAGTTTTGATTAATTACGTAGTCAGAGCCGTCGCCATGACTACATCACCTTCTTCGTTGCTCTGATTGGTTGTAGCGCTATCCTATTGCGTGCAGAGGGAACTTGAAAGACAACCGTTTATCCCGCCCACACTGCCAATGGAGCTGATCCAGACCTTACATCTTTCTGATGTAGGTCTGGCTTGCCAGGCTACATGGATGTGTTTTATTTAAGCAATATTACACCAGAGGGTTATCTTTAACGTCATTATTAACGCGGTTATACAACAATTACCAACTTCAATAAAATATATAATTCAAAATGTATTCATCTTTTGGGGCGAGACATTAGATAACAGACATTTCTTTGCTCACTGTTTCTGTTCTGATCTCCGTTGCTATGGAGATACAATAAAATAAAAATAATATAAATAAATAAAAACAACTACAGAAGCATAAAATAATGATTTAAAAGGACATAATAGAAAGAGAAAGAAATAAAATACTATACTATAATAGAGCAGAACGAGCTCAATCATAAGCACAGGAGAAGTGTTTTTAACCTGGATTTAAATATGCTCACAGTTGGGGCTGATTTCAGTTCAGCTGGTAGTTTGTTCCAGTTGGGGCTGATTTCAGTTCAGCTGGTAGTTTGTTCCAGTTGGGGCTGATTTCAGTTCAGCTGGTAGTTTGTTCCAGTTGGGGCTGATTTCAGTTCAGCTGGTAGTTTGTTCCAGTTGGGGCTGATTTCAGTTCAGCTGGTAGTTTGTTCCAGTTGGGGCTGATTTCAGTTCAGCTGGTAGTTTGTTCCAGTTGGGGCTGATTTCAGTTCAGCTGGTAGTTTGTTCCAGTGTTGTGCAGCATAACAGCTAAAAGCTGCTTCACCATGTTTAGTTTGAACTCTGGGCTTCACTATCTGACCTGAGTCAGTAGATCTCAGAGCCCTACTGGGTTTGTATTCTACTAAGATGTCATTCATGTATTCTGGACCTGAACCATTCAGTGATTTGTAGACCAGTAGCAGAACTTTAAAGTATATTCTATAGCTGACTGGGAGCCAGTGTAAAGACTTTAGGAGTAATGTGCTCTGATCTCTTTGTTCTGGTTAAAACTCGAGCTGCTGCATTCTGAATGAGCTGCAGCTGTTTAATAGCCTGGCGGCGCCAGACCCACATCAGAAAGATGTAAGGTCTGGCTCAGCTCCATTGGCAGTGTGGGCGGGATAAACGGTTGTCTTTCAAGTTCCCTCTGCACGCAATAGGATAGCGCTACAACCAATCAGAGCAACGAAGAAGGTGACGTAGTCATGGCGACAGCTCTGACTACGTAATTAATCAAAACTCCGAATACATATTTCTTTTCGAGGAAAGACTTCAGTGCCGTTCTTTGTTCTTTTCTCAAATAAAATGTTAACTTCAAGTCTTGAAGAGTCGGCCAAAGCCGAGTGGAGAGACAGCCGTTCGCCAGCAGCAGCAGCCATTGTTTACCTCTAACACGGAACCCTCGCAACTCTGTCGTCATGGTAACCCGGCTTCCGACTCCGCCCCTCACGCTGTGATTGGTCTGACATACTTGGTGTTTCCAGCACCAGAAAGCCGACGGAGCCGTGCTAGACCACCTAGCTGCCAAATACATGTGCTGCCGCTAGGGGGTGTCTAGATTTCTAGGCTAGCTGTTTAATGCTTTTTTGTGGGAGTCCAGTCAGAAGATCGTTACAGTAGTCGAGTCTACTGGAGATGAAGGCATGAATCAACTTCTCCTGGTCTGTTTGAGACATAAAACCCTTCACTCTGGATATGTTCTTAAGCTGATAGAAGGCTGTTTTGGTGATGGATTTGATATGACTGCTGAAGGTCAAATCTGAGTCTATCAGCACGCCAAGGTTTCTGACTTGGTCCCTAGTTTTTAGAGAGAGTGACTCGAGATGTTTACTGACGGCAGTCCTCTTCTCTTTATTGCCAAAAACAATTACCTCAGTTTTGTCCTGATTTAATTGAAGGAAATTTTGGTTCATCCAATTTGTTACTTGCTCTAAACAGTGACACAATGACTGTATTGGACTGTAGTCATCTGAGGACAGTGCTATGTATATCTGCAGGTCATCTGCATAACTGTCTACATTAGAGTTCTGCAGAACTTGACTCAAAGGCAGCCAGTGTTGGTCATCTTACTTAAAATCTTACAGTTACAAATTACTCCTCCCAAAAAGTAATTGAGTTAGTAATTCAGTTACCTAATTGCAAGAGTAATTAGTTACTCAGCAAAGTAACTGTGGTGTTATTTTTCATGTTCTATAGCTATTACATTGTATAACATCTTTAACGTCAAAGGTGTTTATATTAACTGACTGAAGAATGAAAACACATATACAGTATTTTAGAACATTTGGTACTTATTTGAACTCATTATATTGCAGCTGTTAAGCCATAGAGAGAGAGATCTCTATGGCTCTGTCCATTCAACCAAATTGTAGTAGGGGGGGGGGGGGGTGCGCGCCTCGGATCTACGGCCGACGGGGGGGGCGCGCGTTCGTAACACTCCTCGGACCTACGGCCAACGGCCGACGGGGGGGGGGGGGGGTGGTGCGCGCAATAGTAACACACCGCGGACCTATGACCGACGGGGTTGTCTCAAAAAGGAGGACAAATACGCGTCCGGCTTGATGCTACGCCGGACGCCGGACAGGGCTTTGAAAAACCGGACAGTCCGGCCTGAAGCCGACGAATGGCCGCCCTAAGTAACCCTAAGTAACGCGCCACTTCACATGCTCAGTAACGGTAACGGCGTTGCAACGAGGGAAAAGTAATTAATTAGATTACTCGTTACTGAAAAAAGTAACGCCGTTAGTAACGCCGTTAGTAACGCCGTTATACTCTAACGCCGTTATTACCAACACTGAAGGCAGCATATATAGACTGAACAGAAGGGGTCCATGAACTGACCCCTGAGGAACTCCACATGTCATAGCCATTCGATTGGAGTCATAACTTCCAATGGTCACAAAATAACTCCGCTCTTCCAAGTAGGACCTGAACCATTCTAGGACTGTCCAAGTTTCCAACCTGTTCAACAATATACTGTGATCCACAGTGTCAAATGCAGCACTGAGATCCAACAGGACCAGAACTGACACCTTGCCTGAGTCAGTGTTTAACCTAATATCGTTTAACACTCTAATAAGAGCTGTTTCTGTACTGTGGTGAGGTCGGAAGCCTGATTGAAATTTGTCGAAAAGGCCACTGGAATTCAAGAAATTGCTGAGTTGATTAAAAACCACTTTCTCAACGATCTTGGCTATAAAAGGAAGATTTGAGATAGGTCTGTAGTTGGTTAACATGGAAGCATCCAGCGATCTCTTTTTTAAGAGTGGCTTAATGGCAGCTACTTTTAGGGATTTAGGAAACGTGCCGATTGAAGTGAGCTATTTAGTATTTGTCGCAAATCTATTTGGACAGAGTTCACAATAGTTTTAAAAAAGTCTGATGGCATTGTGTTAAGACAGCATGTTGATGGTTTTAGATGCTGAACTGTTTCCTCTATGGTTTTTTGGTCAACTGTATTAAATTCTGACATCGCAGTTGAGTTATTCCAGGGAGGTCTTAGGGATTGCGTTATTTTATTGTTTTGTTGATTTGTGTTAATATTTAACCTTATGGACTGGAGTTTTTCACTGAAAAAGCAAATTCATTGCATTTTGCTGTGGAAAGGAGTTCTGGAGCTATCTGTTTAGGGGGGTTTGTCAGCTTATCAACCATAGCAAATAGGGTGCGGGTGTTGTTGATGTTCTTATTAATAATTTCAGAAAAGTGTCGCTGTCTAGCCTTGAGTAACTCAGTTAAAATTACAAAGACTTATTTTGTAGAGGTCATGGTGAATTTGAAGTTTAGTTTTTCTCCACTTACACTCTGCTTTCCTGCATTCTGTTTTTAAAGCCTTTACCATCATAGTGTTCCTCCATGGTGTTTTCTTTCTGATCAAGGTTGTCTTAGTTTTAAGGTGCAACAGCATCCATGACATTTAAGATTTTCCAGTTAAATTGATCTAGGAGTTCATCAACTGACTCTGCACTCACAGTTGGTGACATAGCTATAGCCTCCATAAACTTTGCACTGGTATTCTCATTTATGTACCTTCTCTTAACAGACACAGAGGTTAACTGAACATTTGGAGTGATCTGTAAGTCAAAGAACACACAGAAATGATCAGAAAGAGCCAAATCCTTAACATCAACAGAAGAAATGTTAACACCTTTAGAGATAACCAGATCCAGAGTGTGGCCTCGAGTGTGTGTGTTGCGAATTAATAACATATGTATCATCAGGCTGTAAATATCTGCACATAGCCAGGAGTAGAAATAAGTATACAAGTTGTAGTAACTGCACCTCAACACATGATGGCGGCAAACAATATACTGGGGGCGGCGCTTAACGCTGGCCATTGTGCGTCATGGAGGCCACGCCTCCTGCCCAGAGGCATCCGGCGGAAACATCCGGTTAGGATCAGAACCACCGAGGCGGCCCATCCGCGAGGATGCTAAGCTAAGCGGCTCTCCACGCGCGTGGCATTTACATTTACTTCCCCCACATGCTTGGTAGATTAAGATAACTAAACCTAAACAAATAAAGTGAGTTAAAGGCGATCCTGTTGTCGGCGGCCTCCTTCCCTCGGAACACAACCCCACATTCTGGTGACTTCCCGACGTGATTCGAGGCGAACGGAGAGGCTTTGTTTGGGCTGGAGAGCTTTCGCCACGCGACGGTGTACCCACTGGTCCCCTCTGTTACAAGCCGGCCATTAAACAGGTAAGCAGTTTCCTTTTGCTACGGCTAAAAACTGCATAGTTATCTATAGAATATTAGGTAACAGAGGTGACTAGCGGACGTTGTTGCAAAGCTTTGGTTCTCCGGTCCATAGTCGTTACAGTTAAGCCGAAGCAAAAATGAACAGGCGCTCATAACTCTTTTGGAATTAGTTAGATAATATTTAGTCGTTATTATATGACCATTACAAAACAAGCATGTGATCAGTATTGTATTTGCGGGTTTAAGTCCCCAATATTGGTTCAAGTCCAGAGTATCAAGTCTCAAAATTATTTAATAATCGTGGTTTAAATCCCAGATTATCAAATAATAACCGTGGTTCAAGTCCAGGAGTTTGAGTCTCCAAATTCTTTTAATAATAGGGAGTTTTTATAATTGTCAAACCGGTCAAAGGTTGTGACCTAATATGATAATGTGGTAAATTCGGAGGTGGAGTGAGGAGATCGTGTGGTTATAGAACTCTACTAACTAAGAGATAACTAAAATGGGACGATAATAACGTTCCCCACACTGCGCTAACTTGCATGTAACTCAATAACCCGCATAATTCTGCATGTGCTAAATGCTTGATAACCGTACTAATATGCTCTTAACTCCTAACACGTGGAAGTAGCTTAGCCTTCTTTGTCTTGTAGCATTTCTGTGCTAGTAGCCCCAGGCTAACACGTGGAAGTGGCTTAGCCTTCTTTGTCTTGTAGCATTTCTGTGCTAGTAGCCCCAGGCTAACACGTGGAAGTAGCTTAGCCTTCTTTGTCTTGTAGCATTTCTGTGCTAGTAGCCCCAGGCTAACACGTGGAAGTAGCTTAGCCTTCTTTGTCTTGTAGCATTTCTGTGCTAGTAGCCCCAGGCTAACACGTGGAAGTGGCTTAGCCTTCTTTGTCTTGTAGCATTTCTGTGCTAGTAGCCCCAGGCTAACACGTGGAAGTAGCTTAGCCTTCTTTGTCTTGTAGCATTTCTGTGCTAGTAGCCCCAGGCTAACACGTGGAAGTAGCTTAGCCTTCTTTGTCTTGTAGCATTTCTGTGCTAGTAGCCCCAGGCTAACACGTGGAAGTAGCTTAGCCTTCTTTGTCTTGTAGCATTTCTGTGCTAGTAGCCCCAGGCTAACACGTGGAAGTGGCTTAGCCTTCTTTGTCTTGTAGCATTTCTGTGCTAGTAGCCCCAGGCTAACACGTGGAAGTAGCTTAGCCTTCTTTGTCTTGTAGCATTTCTGTGCTAGTAGCCCCAGGCTAACACGTGGAAGTAGCTTAGCCTTCTTTGTCTTGTAGCATTTCTGTGCTAGTAGCCCCAGGCTAACACGTGGAAGTGGCTTAGCCTTCTTTGTCTTGTAGCATTTCTGTGCTAGTAGCCCCAGGCTAACACGTGGAAGTGGCTTAGCCTTCTTTGTCTTGTAGCATTTCTGTGCTATTAGCCACAAGCTATCCCGAGGGGCTAGCGGATAGGCTAGGTATTTAGAACTGAAGATAGCCCACCACGGGGGGGGGGGGGGGGGGGGGGGTGGTTTATGGCCTTTGTTCTCCAGGGGGGATGGTAGCATTCCTGTGTTCCTATAGCCATTTGGCCCACGTGGAGGCTAATGGCTATGCTAAGTCTAGGGAGAGACGGTAAACTCATCTATCTAACCTATAGACATATACCTAACAGTGCCAGTGGAGTTGGAGCACTTCCACATATGGGCACACACATAGTTGGACATATACACAATATTAACGTGGAGGATATAAAGTGTGCGCATTTAAATAAGTTCTATGCTATGGTAACACAGCAGGGAGCATAGATTACAAATCCCTGTCAGCCATTTTGGGAGTCCCCAAAATGGCCCCCAAGACCCCCTACCCCTCGACCACCCCTACCCCCACCCAGACTACCCAGACTTCCCCTACCCCCTCTACCACCCCTACCCCCACCCAGACTACCCAGACTACCCCTCTGCCACCCCTACCCCCATCAGACTACCCAGACTTTCCCCCTACCCCCTCTACCACCCCTACCCCCATCAGACTACCCAGACTACCCCTACCCCTCTACCACCCCTACCCCCACCCAGACTACCCAGACTTCCCCCCTCCCCCTCTACCACCCCTACCCCCATCAGACTACCCAGACTACCCCTACCCCTCTACCACCCCTACCCCCATCAGACTACCCAGACTTCCCCCCTCCCCCCTCTACCACCCCTACCCCCATCAGACTACCCAGACTTCCCCCCTCCCCCTCTACCACCCCTACCCCCATCAGACTACCCAGACTTTCCCCCTACCCCTCTACCACCCCTACCCCCACCCAGACTACCCAGACTTTCCCCCTACCCCTCTACCACCCCTACCCCCATCAGACTACCCAGACTTCCCCCCTACCCCTCTACCACCCCTACCCCCATCAGACTACCCAGACTACCCCTACCCCTCTACCACCCCTACCCCCATCAGACTACCCAGACTTCCCCTCTACCACCCCTACCCCCATCAGACTACCCAGACTTTCCCCCTACCCCTCTACCACCCCTACCCCCATCAGACTACCCAGACTTTCCCCCTACCCCTCCTACCACCCCTACCCCCACCCAGACTACCCAGACTACCCCTACCCCTCTACCACCCCTACCCCCATCAGACTACCCAGACTACCCCTACCCCCTCTACCACCCCTACCCCCCATCAGACTACCCAGACTTCCCCTCTACCACCCCTACCCCCATCAGACTACCCAGACTTCCCCCCTACCCCTCTACCACCCCTACCCCCATCAGACTACCCAGACTTCCCCCCTACCCCTCTACCACCCCTACCCCCCACCCAGACTACCCAGACTTTCCCCCTACCCCTCTACCACCCCTACCCCTCTACCACCCCTACCCCCATCAGACTACCCAGACTTCCCCCCTACCCCTCCGACCACCCCTACCCCCATCAGACTACCCAGACTTCCCCTCTACCACCCCCTACCCCCACCCAGACTACCCAGACTTTCCCCCTACCCCTCTACCACCCCTACCCCCACCAGACTACCCAGACTTTCCCCCTACCCCTATACCACCCCCTACCCCCATCAGACTACCCAGACTTCCCCCCTACCCCTCTACCACCCCTACCCCCCACCCAGACTGCCCAGACTTCCCCTACCCCTCTACCACCCCTACCCCCATCAGACTACCCAGACTTCCCCCCCTCCCCCTCTACCACCCCTACCCCCACCAGACTACCCAGACTACCCCTACCCCTCTACCACCCCCTACCCCCATCAGACTACCCAGACTTCCCCCCCTACCCCTCTACCACCCCTACCCCCACCCAGACTGCCCAGACTTCCCCCCTACCCCTCTACCACCCCTACCCCCACCAGACTACCCCTACCCCCACCCAGACTGCCCAGACTACCCCTACCCCTCTACCACCCCTACCCCCATCAGCCTACCCAGACTTCCCCCCTACCCCTCTACCACCCCTACCCCCATCAGCCTACCCAGACTTCCCCCCTACCCCTCTACCACCCCTACCCCCACCCAGACTACCCAGACTACCCCCCTACCCCTCTACCACCCCTACCCCCACCCAGACTGCCCAGACTACCCCTACCCCTCTACCACCCCTACCCCCATCAGACTACCCAGACTTCCCCCCTACCCCTCTACCACCCCTACCCCCATCAGACTACCCAGACTTCCCCCCTACCCCTCGACCACCCCTACCCCCATCAGACTACCCAGACTTCCCCTCTACCACCCCTACCCCCCACCCAGACTACCCAGACTTTCCCCCTACCCCTCTACCACCCCTACCCCCACCAGACTACCCAGACTTTCCCCCTACCCCTATACCACCCCTACCCCCATCAGACTACCCAGACTTCCCCCCTACCCCTCTACCACCCCTACCCCCACCCAGACTGCCCAGACTTCCCCTACCCCTCTACCACCCCTACCCCCATCAGACTACCCAGACTTCCCCCCTCCCCCTCTACCACCCCTACCCCCACCAGACTACCCAGACTACCCCTACCCCTCTACCCACCCCTACCCCCATCAGACTACCCAGACTTCCCCCCCTACCCCTCTACCACCCCTACCCCCACCCAGACTGCCCAGACTTCCCCCCTACCCCTCTACCACCCCTACCCCCACCCAGACTGCCCAGACTACCCCTACCCCTCTACCACCCCTACCCCCATCAGCCTACCCAGACTTCCCCCCTACCCCTCTACCACCCCTACCCCCACCAGACTACCCAGACTACCCCTACCCCTCTACCACCCCTACCCCCCATCAGCCTACCCAGACTTCCCCCCTACCCCTCTACCACCCCTACCCCCACCCAGCCTACCCAGACTTCCCCCCTACCCCTCTACCACCCCTACCCCCACCCAGACTACCCAGACTACCCCCTACCCCTCTACCACCCCTACCCCCACCCAGACTGCCCAGACTACCCCTACCCCTCTACCACCCCTACCCCCACCCAGACTACCCAGACTTCCCCCCCTACCCCTCTACCACCCCTACCCCCATCAGACTACCCAGACTTCCCCCCTACCCCTCTACCACCCCTACCCCCATCAGACTACCCAGACTTTCCCCCTCCCCCGACGACTGACCATGAAGAAGGGGACAAAGGAATGGCGTTTGCCAGTCTGCGTTTGCAAGTATGAATGAAGTGTGAATGAAGTTGTGCGCTCCTAGAATGCAAGGGGAGAAGGCAGAATGGAGCCCAATACAATAATTCGGTTTAATGTTATTATCTAGACATATACATTTATAAATAACTATGTTAACAGATGTCATTACTGCGATAAAAAGTGTTGTTGTGTAAAAACTGATTATTCATAAGCATCAACTTGTCAGTAATATGAAGGTGTTCAAATTAACATTAACTCTTTGTTTTATTCTTTCCTTTAACCTTAAGAGAAGGAGGGGACCGAAATTGTCCTTTCCAAAGACAGATCATGAACTTAATTATAAGGTTAACAGAGGTGGAAAAGAAAGTTGGACACAATGAGATGGGTACAGTAAGTGGTGATTCTTAAAATAGGAGGATTTATTTAGAAAGTGTAAGGAAAGTTAGAGAAAGTGGAAGAAGGGAAAGACTAACACTAGAAACAGCAGGAGGTCCTATAGATAAGGAGATCTAATGAAGGAGCCATAAATACAGAGTTATGCAGGGGTTTACCTTATAATAGTAGTGGTAATAATAATAATGATGTTAATGATAATAATAATAATAATAATAATAATAATAATAGACATAATGAAGAAAGCGATGCGAACATTAGGACGGTTAAAGATCAGGTCAACTATGTATACATGTCTGTTATTTGTTTTTGTTTCCTGTTGATTTGTTTTCTTTGTGTATTTGTTTTATACTTTTAACTGTTTGTGTGAGTGTTTTGTGTTTTATAGGACAAATAGCAGACCAACAGCTCAGTTACGTCACATGAAGCCCCGAACCCCTGGTACCCCCTCATGAGTCTTTGTGCATAAGATGGTTGATGGGCATAATACGGCCCTATCTGATAGTTTCATTTAAATCAGAAGTTATCTCCTCTACCACTCGTCCACAGTAGTCCAGAGGTCAACCAGCGCTGGGGACTAACAGTCCAGGGACTTTTCTCCCGCCTCAAGCGACGATATGGGAGTGTGGTAGAGTCATAACCTGATACACAGTGTAGGGGTGTAACAATTAATCCAGTCAATTTTTGGGTTGCTCAGTTTACCTCCATAATGTGGTGTCCATTGTCTTGTTTTTATGTACGATGTTTTGTTTTTGCCCAATGATGCTGACCGTTGCTGAGGCTATGATTCTTAGATGGACCAGAGGGTTTTCACCTGGGACACACACACAGGTGCCATTTGATTATTAGAGGTGACTTAGGCGATGACAATGAGGAAATTGAGGTTGGTTTATTTGAGCCATATCCATTTTTAGTAAGCAAAACTATTCAATGATTGTGTGTGGCTATATATATATATTCAAATTTTAACTTCATTCACCATATTCACCTATTGTTTGACTCACCTTTGTATGCAAGTTTGTTTTGATATAACTTTCACATATGGTTTGAACTACTTAGATTAGTAATGATATAAGACCATATAGGATTAAGACATGCCTGATCTATAATTACATAATAGAAACCACTGTCTACATATTGTTGGTTGTATTGTGTTAGATGTTTTTCTGCAAAGATACTGGTTGGTTCTGGTCTCTCTTCCCCTCAGGACAATGGAGGGGGGTCCATTAGAGAGAGGACAGTTGATCTGGGGTTCCTGCCCTAAATGGACTCAGACTCATATTTGGACATTGAAATGGACTGCATACACAAAATGAACAGCAGGAACATTGCTTCCTGTTACCAGCGGTTGATAAGTTTCCTATTAGGAGGCAACATGGCTGACGGTCTTATCTGAATGTGATGTGTTTTTACACTCTATATTTTCAATTTTCTTTTTGATTCTTTTAATGATTGATTATTCACAAGCGATTGATGTTGAAAGATGTTAACACTCTATAATTATGATTTGTTGTGCATTGACAGTGACTGGATTGCAGAGAAGTGCTTCATCCTGATGGGGGGGTGAGTTCTTCCCTACCGTCATGATACTCTTTTTCCATCTCCTAGAGGTGGTTATCGACTGGATGATGGTAACCCGACCTGGACAGACCTCTCTTCAGCTGCTGAAAGGGTAACTGGGAAGAGCTCTTTCCGGTGGGGTGAGACTAGCTCATGAATTTGGCCTTATTAGAACAATTGAATAAGTTTACCTAGTCTAAGAGTAAATAAAATAATGTGGGCATAAGATCCAAAGGTAATGCTAGAAGACTAAGATAGTTGTTCCAAAAGCTTGATAAACTAGGACCCAGAATCACTGTCATATACATATATTTTATGATATCATCAATATATAAAGGTCAATACAAGCGGGAAGAATGAATGCAACATGCTTAACTTTGTGTTAATTTTACGTGACTTTTTCAAAGTCACGAGGAGGGAATAAGTAGTTATTTTATTTTTTTATTAAGGAGGGACTATTTTTGTATTTTATTCCAAGGAGGGAATATTTTTGTATCTTATTTGCAAGGATATTTTATTTCAAGGGGGGAATATTTGTGCATTTAGATTTTTTTGTTTTTTTTGTTTTGTTTTATGAGTTTAAATGTTGAATTTACATAAGTCAGACATATGGTCTTTGAACATTTGCAAGGACCAGGTTAAAGTAATCATTGGGAAATACTTCAGCAATCTGTTGGGAAAAGATCTAATACACAAGATAGTTTGATATAGAAAATTGGGAATTACTATGCCAACGCCTAATGCTGTTATGCTGTGTTTAATACCTTAACTTGTTAGCTTTTTCCACTGCTGTGTCAAAACTACAGCACCAACACCGGGTGGTGCAGCAGTTACCCATCAAACAAGCGGTTATGTTACATTCACTGGGAATGGTGGAAAGAGTGAACGGGACATTCAAGAAACTGACATTCCCGAGAAACAGAGTGCAGAGCCAAAGGATGGACCACCAACCAGGGTGGAGAAAGGTGACCAGGTGTACCCGAGAGTGTGCAGGGGACAGTGGAGCGCCCCGATTTGATCAGGCTGTGGTACCTGATATCCTGGAGTTCGGCACCTGTGTCTAGGAGGACATGGCACCTGTTTTACTTGAATGTTGAATTATTAAACACACAGTATGCTTCACGGTTGTCAATACAATGCATTATAAGTACGGAATGTGTTATGCTGTAGTCCCATGATTGCTTTAATAATGAAACGGATGAGTTTTTTGACGCTGCTAAAATGTTCTGACTACTGGTGAGGAGTGGATCCGTGGGGAAGGCACACATGGGTACGTGTTGGTAACCTTGGCGTGTGGGCCTTGCCTATGGATCACAAGATGGGCATTGAATTCATGAACTGTCAGACTTGAGGTTGGCTACAGATATGGGGGATAACACTGTGATGATCTTTGAGTAACCTGCGTGCATGGAAACCATCTGAGCAATTGCATGCTAGTCTACAGGGCGTTTTTTAGATCTATATAGGGTTAATGCTGCTAACACGATAATGTCTCTTCTGTGTTAGCCAGAGCTGCTAACACGGTAATGTCTGTTCTTATACCTGGAGGTATTCGATTTTGGTTATACATGCATATAAGTATTTGAAGGGATTTCATATGGGGAAATTACAATGCATTAACTACTATGCCTTTGTGTCCTCAGGATACTGTGATAATGGTATGACATATGGATTGTATGATGTGATGATAATTTGTCTACTGTTGGCTACGGCCCATGTATTCTCTGAGACACACCAAGGTGAATGCCATCCAATTTAGAGATGCGGTTTTCCGCCTATCCAGAAGGGGTTTTCCCGAACTAAGTCGATTGGTGATGTTGATGTTTTTCTTTTCGCTTGAATTTATACTCAGCATTTTTAGACCTTACATGATACATAGCATTATTAATTTATAGTATGGTCATCAGTGATGACCAAGGAGGGACTGTTGCGAATTAATAACATGTATCATCAGGCTGTAAAATATCTGCACATAGCCAGGAGTAGAAATAAATATACAAGTTGTAGTAACTGCACCTCAACACATGATGGCGCCAAACAATATACTGGGGGCGGCGCTTAACGCTAGCCATTGTGCGTCATGGAGGCCACGCCTCCTGCCCAGAGGCATCCGGCGGAAACATCCGGTTAGGATCAGAACCACCGAGGCGGCCCATCCGCGAGGATGCTAAGCTAAGCGGCTCTCCACGCGGCGTGACTTTTACATTTACTTCCCCCACATGCTTGGTAGATTAAGATAACTAAACCTAAACAAACAAAGTGAGTTAAAAGCGCTCCTGTTGTCGGCGGCCTCCTTCCCTCGGGACATTCCCCACTGTGTGGACCCTTTCACACGTTGCAAGAGGCCAAAGGAGTCGAGTAGAGCAGAGAGGTCTTCGGCATTAGTGTCTATGTTATTGTCTACGTGAATGTTAAAATCCCGTTATGATAAAAAAGTTGTAATCAGTGCAGATAACTGACAGCAGTTCAGCAAACTCAATGAATTTTCCTGAGTATCTTGGAGGTCTATAAATGATTTAAAAAAGGACTTTTGGATCACCTTTTAGAAAAAAACAGATATTCAAAAGAGCTAAAATCAGTGTGAAGGGGTGAGGAGGTGCTAGCAGCAGGTGTGTGAAGGGGTGAGGAGGTGCTAGCAGCAGGTGTGTGAAGGGGTGAGGAGGTGCTAGCAGCAGGTGTGTGAAGGGGTGAGGAGGTGCTACCAGCAGGTGTGTGAAGGGGTGAGGAGGTGCTACCAGCAGGTGTGTGAAGGGGTGAGGAGGTGCTAGCAGCAGGTGTGTGAAGGGGTGAGGAGGTGCTACCAGCAGGTGTGTGAAGGGGTGAGGAGGTGCTACCAGCAGGTGTGTGAAGGGGTGAGGAGGTGCTAGCAGCAGGTGTGTGAAGGGGTGAGGAGGTGCTAGCAGCAGGTGTGTGAAGGGGTGAGGAGGTGCTAGCAGCAGGTGTGTGAAGGGGTGAGGAGGTGCTAGCAGCAGGTGTGTGAAGGGGTGAGGAGGTGCTAGCAGCAGGTGTGTGAAGGGGTGAGGAGGTGCTACCAGCAGGTGTGTGAAGGGGTGAGGAGGTGCTACCAGCAGGTGTGTGAAGGGGTGAGGAGGTGCTACCAGCAGGTGTGTGAAGGGGTGAGGAGGTGCTAGCAGCAGGTGTGTGAAGGGGTGAGGAGGTGCTAGCAGCAGGTGTGTGAAGGGGTGAGGAGGTGCTACCAGCAGGTGTGTGAAGGGGTGAGGAGGTGCTACCAGCAGGTGTGTGAAGGGGTGAGGAGGTGCTACCAGCAGGTGTGTGAAGGGGTGAGGAGGTGTGTGAAGAGGTGAGGAGGTGCTAGCAGCAGGTGTGTGAAGGGGTGAGGAGGTGCTAGCAGCAGGTGTGTGAAGGGGTGAGGAGGTGCTACCAGCAGGTGTGTGAAGGGGTGAGGAGGTGCTAGCAGCAGGTGTGTGAAGGGGTGAGGAGGTGCTACCAGCAGGTGTGTGAAGGGGTGAGGAGGTGTGTGAAGGGGTGAGGAGGTGCTACCAGCAGGTGTGTGAAGGGGTGAGGTGTGTGAAGGGGTGAGGAGGTGCTACCAGCAGGTGTGTGAAGGGGTGAGGAGGTGCTAGCAGCAGGTGTGTGAAGGGGTGAGGAGGTGCTACCAGCAGGTGTGTGAAAGGGTGAGGAGGTGCTAGCAGCAGGTGTGTGAAGGGGTGAGGAGGTGCTAGCAGCAGGTGTGTGAAGGGGTGAGGAGGTGCTACCAGCAGGTGTGTGAAGGGGTGAGGAGGTGCTACCAGCAGGTGTGTGAAGGGGTGAGGAGGTGCTACCAGCAGGTGTGTGAAGGGGTGAGGAGGTGCTAGCAGCAGGTGTGTGAAGAGGTGAGGAGGTGCTAGCAGCAGGTGTGTGAAGGGGTGAGGAGGTGCTACCAGCAGGTGTGTGAAGGGGTGAGGAGGTGCTACCAGCAGGTGTGTGAAGGGGTGAGGAGGTGCTACCAGCAGGTGTGTGAGGAGGTGAGGAGGTGCTACCAGCAGGTGTGTGAAGGGGTGAGGAGGTGCTAGCAGCAGGTGTGTGAAGGGGTGAGGAGGTGCTAACAGCAGGTGTGTGAAGGGGTGAGGAGGTGCTACCAGCAGGTGTGTGAGGAGGTGAGGAGGTGCTACCAGCAGGTGTGTGAAGGGGTGAGGAGGTGCTAGCAGCAGGTGTGTGAAGGGGTGAGGAGGTGCTAACAGCAGGTGTGTGAAGGGGTGAGGAGGTGCTACCAGCAGGTGTGTGAGGAGGTGAGGAGGTGCTACCAGCAGGTGTGTGAAGGGGTGAGGAGGTGCTAGCAGCAGGTGTGTGAAGGGGTGAGGAGGTGCTAACAGCAGGTGTGTGAAGGGGTGAGGAGGTGCTAGCAGCAGGTGTGTGAAGGGGTGAGGAGGTGCTACCAGCAGGTGTGTGAAGGGGTGAGGAGGTGCTACCAGCAGGTGTGTGAAGGGGTGAGGAGGTGCTACCAGCAGGTGTGTGAAGGGGTGAGGAGGTGCTAGCAGCAGGTGTGTGAAGGGGTGAGGAGGTGCTACCAGCAGGTGTGTGAAGGGGTGAGGAGGTGCTACCAGCAGGTGTGTGAAGGGGTGAGGAGGTGCTACCAGCAGGTGTGTGAAGGGGTGAGGAGGTGCTACCAGCAGGTGTGTGAAGGGGTGAGGAGGTGCTGCAGGGTCGCCAGCTTCACGGTTTTCTTTTGTGCTTTCAAACCCACCACAGAAACAGTTGGGGTGTAATAATATGTATTTATAATCTTTATGAAAACTCAAGTCAGAACAACACAGTTTCACTCCCAGAACGTCACATAGCGACTGTCGCTAAGGGCACTTTAGCGTCATTCACTGACGGAGATCGTCTCCGTCAGACGTTTGACGTTCAGTGGTGTGTGGGCATCCGTCCTATTGGTTAGTTATTACTCCTGTATCAGAGCTACAGAGTAAACAACTCTGTAAACAACTCTATGTTTACTCTATAGCTCTGATTCCTGCACCATGTTTCAATGACGTCAGGTTGCTAGGGGCAACGGCTGAAAGACGCCGTGACCATAGACATATATACTATTTGTATATATATGTTAATATATATATATATATATATATATATATATATATATATATATATATATATATATATATATATATATATATATATATATATGTCTATTACATATGGAGTAATGTAACGACAGTAATTCCCCCCTGGGATTATTAAAGTACTTCTGATTCCTCGGTGATGGGATGTGTTGCTGTGTGTCGCTGAATGTGTGCATTGCTGACTGACAGACATCTTCTGCTTCCATTTATCTGTTCACTACAGTGTGTTGGATTCATGTTAATGTGTATTTAAAGACATTTCAATTTGTGGAAAAGATTGCGGGGGGAATATAATAAAAAAGTCTAATAACCCAAAACGTTCGCGACCCCCCTGCAGTACCTCCGCGGAGCCCCTAGGGGTCGCGGAGCCCCTGCAGTACCTCCGCGGAGCCCCTAGGGGTCGCGGAGCCCCTGCAGTACCTCCGCGGAGCCCCTAGGGGTCGCGACCCCCCCTGCAGTACCTCCGCGGAGCCCCTAGGGGTCACGGAGCCCCTGCAGTACCTCCGCGGAGCCCCTAGGGGTCGCGGAGCCCCTGCAGTACCTCCGCGGAGCCCCTAGGGGTCGCGGAGCCCCTGCAGTACCTCCGCGGAGCCCCTAGGGGTCGCGGAGGTACTGCAGTACCTCCGCGGAGCCCCTAGGGGTCGCGGAGCCCCTGTTGAAGACCTCTGGCGTCTGAAACTTGATGTGGCGCGAGATGGTGTGATCTGTCTCACTGGACACCTGTGCGCGTGCGTGTGTGTGTGTGTGTGTGTGTGTGCGTGTGTGTGTGTGTGTGTGTGCGTGTGTGTGTGTGTGTGCGTGTGTGTGTGTGTGTGTGTGTGTGTGTGTGTGTGTGTGTGTGTGTGTGTGTGTGTGTGTGTGTGCGTGTGTGTGTGTGTGTGTGTGTGTGTGTGTGTGTGTGCGTGTGTGTGTGTGTGTGTGTGCGCGTGTGTGTGTGTGTGTGTGTGTGTGTGTGTGTGTGTGTGCGTGTGTGTGTGTGTGTGTGTGTGTGTGTGTGTGTGTGTGTGTGTGTGTGTGTGTGTGTGTGTGTGTGTGTGTGCGTGGGGGGGCAGACGGTCACCCCGAGGTCAACCTGAAACAATGTTGCATTTCTCCTTCGGCGTCTTGGGGGGCGCGCGGTATAAAGACCACGTGGGACCCGAGACCACGGCGGGGTTTCACACACAAGAACGCAAGAACACACAAGAAAGCAAGAACAAACAACAAACAACACACAAGAAACAACAAACAACAAACAACAAAAGACAAATAAAAACGCCAACAGAGGACATGCAGAGGAGACACGACCACGTGGTGGCGGCGGCGCCGCACTTCAACATGTGGCGCGACTACATGGGATTGGCGCTCACCGTCAAGCGCATGCGAGACGCGCACGAGACGGAGCACGAGCGGCAGGCCCACGAGAGCCAGGACGGCGGCGGCAAAGGCGGCAAAGGCGGCAAAGGTGGCGGCAACGGTGGCGGCAACGGTGGCGGCAAAGGTGGCGGCAACGGTGGCGGCAACGGTGGCGGCGGCGTGGCCCTCTTCTGCCGCTTCTGCTTTCGCAACGGAGAGGCGGCCGACGTATACACGTCGCACGAGCTGCGGTCCGGCAACGGCATGAGGATCACGTGCCCCATACTGAGGGCCTACACCTGTCCCGTGTGCCGCGCCACCGGGGACCACGCGCACACGCTGCGCCACTGCCCCTACGCCAAATAAAGAGGGGGGGGATTAGGGGTTTTGTTTGTTTTAGTTGTTGTTGTTGTGGTGGTGGTGGATGTTGTTCTCCTCCAATAAACACACACGGCTTGCCTTTTCTTGTATTTGATTGAAGTGTTTCCACTCCTGGATTTGCTTTTGATATTTTGGTAAAACTGAAACATTACAGAGAAAAAAGAACAATCATACTATATAAACAACAATCATACTACATAAAGAACAATCATACTACATAAAGAACAATCATACTAAGAACAATCATACTACATACAGAACAATCATACTATATAAAGAACAATCATACTACATAAAGAACAATCATACTATATAAAGAACAATCATACTACATAAAGAACAATCATACTATATAAAGAACAATCATACTATATAAAGAACAATCATACTACATAAAGAACAATCATACTATATAAAGAACAATCATACTATATAAAGAACAATCATACTATATAAAGAACAATCATACTACATAAAGAACAATCATACTATATAAAGAACAATCATACTACATAAAGAACAATCATACTATATAAAGAACAATCATACTACATAAAGAACAATCATACTATATAAAGAACAATCATACTACATAAAGAACAATCATACTATATAAAGAACAATCATACTACATAAAGAACAATCATACTATATAAAGAACAATCATACTACATAAAGAACAATCATACTATATAAAGAACAATCATACTACATAAAGAACAATCATACTATATAAAGAACAATCATACTACATAAAGAACAATCATACTATATAAAGAACAATCATACTACATAAAGAACAATCATACTACATAAAGAACAATCATACTATATAAAGAACAATCATACTACATAAAGAACAATCATACTATATAAAGAACAATCATACTACATAAAGAACAATCATACTATATAAAGAACAATCATACTACATAAAGAACAATCATACTACATAAAGAACAATCATACTATATAAAGAACAATCATACTACATAAAGAACAATCATACTATATACAGAACAATCATACTACATAAAGAACAATCATACTATATAAAGAACAATCATACTACATAAAGAACAATCATACTATATACAGAACAATCATACTACATAAAGAACAATCATACTACATAAAGAACAATCATACTATATAAAGAACAATCATACTACATAAAGAACAATCATACTACATAAAGAACAATCATACTATATAAAGAACAATCATACTATATAAAGAACAATCATACTACATAAAGAACAATCATACTATATAAAGAACAATCATACTACATACAGAACAATCATACTACATACAGAACAATCATACTACATACAGAACAATCATACTACATAAAGAACAATCATACTACATAAAGAACAATCATACTACATAAAGAACAATCATACTACATAAAGAACAATCATACTACATAAAGAACAATCATACTACATACAGAACAATCATACTACATACTGTTACACCACGTCCTGCTACACTGTCCAACACCCCCATCTAGTGGCCGATTGTCGCCACTAATGATCAGTCCCCCAACACACCTGTATGTAATCGGCAATCACCATTCCCTATTTAAGCCAGGGTTCTCCAGCCAGCCGTTGCCAGTTCGTGCTTTGGTTTACCCCACCTTGTTCCAGTGATCTGATTACCGTCTGTTGCTGAACCCTGTTGCCGAACCTCGCCTGCCTGACTACCCGCCTGTTGCCGAACCCCGCCTGCCTGACTACCCGCCTGTTGCTGAACCCTGTTGCCGAACCCCGCCTGCCTGACTACCCGCCTGTTGCTGAACCCTGTTGCCGAACCCCGCCTGCCTGACTACCCGCCTGTTGCTGAACCCTGTTGCCGAACCTCGCCTGCCTGACTACCCGCCTGTTGCTGAACCCTGTTGCCGAACCCCGCCTGCCTGACTACCCGCCTGTTGCTGAACCCTGTTTCCGAACCCAGCCTGCCTGACTACCCGCCTGTTGCTGAACCCTGTTGCCGACCCCTGCCTGCCGGACTACCCGCCTGTTGCTGAACCATCGCTTGCCGGACTACCCGCCTGTTGCCGACCCATCGCCTGCCGGACTACCCGCCTGTTGCCGAAACCCCGCCTGCCTGATTACCGCCGGCCTGGCCGTTTGCCATTGCCCGTTATTTAATAAATTCCCTGTCTTTCATCCCGTCTCCGCCTCCCTGTGTTCAGCGTTTGGGTCCACTCGTCCTGCCCCTTAACACATACAGAACAATCATACTACATGCAGAACAATCATACTACATGCAGAACAATCATACTACATAAAGAACAATCATACTACATACAGAACAATCATACTACATAAAGAACAATCATACTACATAAAGAACAATCATACTACATACAGAACAATCATACTACATAAAGAACAATCATACTACATACAGAACAATCATACTACATACAGAACAATCATACTACATAAAGAACAATCATACTACATACAGAACAATCATACTACATAAAGAACAATCATACTACATACAGAACAATCATACTACATAAAGAACAATCATACTACATACAGAACAATCATACTACATAAAGAACAATCATACTACATACAGAACAATCATACTACATACAGAACAATCATACTACATAAAGAACAATCATACTACATACAGAACAATCATACTACATACAGAACAATCATACTACATACAGAACAATCATACTACATACAGAACAATCATACTACATAAAGAACAATCATACTACATACAGAACAATCATACTACATACAGAACAATCATACTACATACAGAACAATCATACTATATAAAGAACAATCATACTATATAAAGAACAATCATACTACATACAGAACAATCATACTACATAAAGAACAATCATACTACATAAAGAACAATGATACTACATAAAGAACAATGATACATAAAGAACAATCATACTATATAAAGAACAATCATACTACATACAGAACACATAAAGAACAATCATACTATATAAAGAACAATCATACTACATAAAGAACAATCATACTATATAAAGAACAATCATACTACATAAAGAACAATGATACTACATACAGAACAATGATACATAAAGAACAATCATACTACATACAGAACAATCATACTACATAAAGAACAATCATACTACATAAAGAACAATCATACTACATACAGAACAATGATACATAAAGAACAATCATACTACATACAGAACAATCATACTACATAAAGAACAATGATACTACATACAGAACAATGATACATAAAGAACAATCATACTACATACAGAACAATCATACTACATAAATAACAATCATACTACATAAAGAACAATGATACTACATAAAGAACAATGATACATAAAGAACAATCATACTACATAAAGAACAATCATACTATATAAAGAACAATCATACTACATAAAGAACAATGATACTACATACAGAACAATGATACATAAAGAACAATCATACTACATACAGAACAATCATACTACATAAAGAACAATCATACTACATAAAGAACAATCATACTACATACAGAACAATCATACTACATAAAGAACAATCATACTACATACAGAACAATCATACTATATAAAGAACAATCATACTACATACAGAACAATCATACTACATAAAGAACAATGATACTACATAAAGAACAATGATACATAAAGAACAATCATACTACATAAAGAACAATCATACTACATAAAGAACAATCATACTACATAAAGAACAATCATACTACATAAAGAACAATCATACTACATACAGAACAATCATACTACATACAGAACAATCATACTACATACAGAACAATCATACTACATACAGAACAATCATACTACATAAAGAACAATCATACTACATACAGAACAATCATACTACATACAGAACAATCATACTATATAAAGAACAATCATACTACATACAGAACAATCATACTATATAAAGAACAATCATACTACATACAGAACAATCATACTACATAAAGAACAATGATACTACATAAAGAACAATGATACATAAAGAACAATCATACTACATAAAGAACAATCATACTACATAAAGAACAATCATACTACATAAAGAACAATCATACTACATACAGAACAATCATACTACATACAGAACAATCATACTACATAAAGAACAATCATACTATATAAAGAACAATCATACTACATAAAGAACAATCATACTACATAAAGAACAATGATGCTACATACAGAACAATGATACATAAAGAACAATCATACTACATACAGAACAATCATACTACATAAAGAACAATGATACTACATAAAGAACAATGATACATAAAGAACAATCATACTACATAAAGAACAATCATACTACATAAAGAACAATCATACTACATACAGAACAATCATACTACATACAGAACAATCATACTACATAAAGAACAATCATACTACATACAGAACAATCATACTACATACAGAACAATCATACTACATAAAGAACAATCATACTACATACAGAACAATCATACTACATAAAGAACAATCATACTACATAAAGAACAATCATACTACATAAAGAACAATCATACTACATACAGAACAATCATACTACATAAAGAACAATCATACTACATACAGAACAATCATACTACATAAAGAACAATCATACTACATACAGAACAATCATACTACATACAGAACAATCATACTACATACAGAACAATCATATAATCATCCCTAGTGGCTATGTGTAGATATTACAGCCTGCTGATACATATGCGGTTATACATTCATCACAATATTAATATATTCATTAATATATTTACCTGACTTAAAAATATTATATATATATAATATTTTTAAGTCAGGTAAATATATTGGGGGGGGGGGGGGGGCTTGCATCAGGGAGACGCTATTAATTAGCGGGAGACTCCCGGAACTTCCGGGAGACTTGGGATGTCTGTGTATATATATATATATATATATATATATATATATATATATATATATATATATATATATATATATATATATATATATATGATCGGGCGCAAGTAATCCCAGAATGGACTCGCCCGTGATGTGGGCTGATGTCACGCCCCGCCTTCCCGCAGGCCGCAGCGAGACGTAGTTGGAGAACGGACATAAAAGGAGACCAGCGACCAGCGACCGCAATAAATGGTATGTTGTGTATGAACTTATTTATTTAGTGTAACTGGCAGAAGACTTGGCTGTGAGTGTGTGTGTGTGTGTGTGTGTGTGTGTGTGTGTGTGTGTGTGTGTGTGTGTGTGTGTGTGTGTGTGTGTGTGTGTGTGTGTGTGTGTGTGGGCTGTGAGTGTGTGTGTGTGAAGTGATGTAACGTTAAAGTAAGTGTGATTGTTTATCTGAACTGAAGACCTAACATAACGTTATAAACGGCAGAACAACAACGCGCAGGCGCCACATGCGCCGCAGGCCCACGAGAGCCAGGACGGCGGCGGCAAAGGTGGCAAAGGTGGTGGCAAAGGTGGCGGCGGCGTGGCCCTCTTCTGCCGCTTCTGCTTTCGCAACGGAGAGGCGGCCGACGTATACACGTCGCACGAGCTGCGGTCCGGCAACGCCAGGATCACGTGCCCCATACTGAGGGCCTACACCTGTCCCGTGTGCCGCGCCACCGGGGACCACGCGCACACGCTGCGCCACTGCCCCTACGCCAAATAAAGAGGGGGGGGGGATTAGGGGTTTTGTTTGTTTTAGTTGTTGTTGTTGTTGTGGTGGTGGATGTTGTTCTCCTCCAATAAACACACACGGCTTGCCTTTTCTTGTATTTTATTGAAGTGTTTCCACTCCTGGATTTGATTTTGATATTTTGGTAAAACTGAAACATTACAGAGAAAAAAGAACAATCATACTATATAAACAACAATCATACTACATAAAGAACAATCATACTATATAAAGAACAATCATACTACATAAAGAACAATCATACTATATAAAGAACAATCATACAGAACAATCATACTACATACAGAACAATCATACTACATACAGAACAATCATACTGCATACAGAACAATCATACTACATAAAGAACAATCATACTACATAAAGAACAATCATACTACATACAGAACAATCATACTACATAAAGAACAATCATACTACATAAAGAACAATCATACTATATACAGAACAATCATACTACATAAAGAACAATCATACTACATACAGAACAATCATACTATATAAAGAACAATCATACTACATACAGAACAATCATACTACATAAAGAACAATCATACTACATACAGAACAATCATACTACATACAGAACAATCATACTACATACAGAACAATCATACTACATAAAGAACAATCATACTACATACAGAACAATCATACTACATACAGAACAATCATACTACATAAAGAACAATCATACTACATACAGAACAATCATACTACATAAAGAACAATCATACTACATAAAGAACAATCATACTACATACAGAACAATCATACTACATAAAGAACAATCATACTATATACAGAGGTCCGTGTAGGAAGTATAATTCATGTACAGTTGTATAATGAAAGGACAGTTTAGGGGTATTGCCTAATGTCATTGTCCGAGACGTGCAATGCAATTCAGCGCCAAAGCGTCAGCTTGTTCCATTATCCAAGTTGTACAATGAAATTTGAACAAGGAAGTCGAGAGCCGGAAACAGAGACAGCTCGCCTTCAAAGTAAAGCAAGGTAAAAGTTGCGCGTTTTGAAGTGTGTTCGTTGCAATGGCTGCAGGAGTCAATTTAAGGAGAGCAAAACAAAATAAATAAACAAATAGCCTAAATAATTAACATAATTCATAGCTGTCAGTCATACAGTCATATTTCTGCCACTTTCCCACAACTGATTGTGAATAAATTGCAAATGGTAGCAAACACTGGAATTATTATAGAGTGCTGCAGTGGCGGCTGGTGGAAAATACTGTAGGTGGGGCTCTATATCTAATTTTTAATTTTGTAAATGTGATTTCCTGCATTCTGGTGCATTTTAGGGTGACCAGCTGGAGATCCCAAATCATTCACAATGATAAATTTGTGTGTGGGTAAATTTCAATGTTTCACACAGACTCATATTTATTGTTCGCTATTTGGTCAATTGCGTCCCCCTAAATATATGATGGCGACGCCCATGTCCCTTATACCAATAAAATAACTCAAACCAGTCAATACCAATGGTCTAAAAAGACAATATTAATTTAACTGCCATGTAGAAATCAACAGTTTCACAGGTAATGATAATGAACAAGTTGCATGTTTATTATACTCCGTGTCCAGATAGAAAGTGCAAACACAAAGATAAATTATAAAAGGTAATACAACAATCTAGTTATTTAAATATATGTAGTCTACAGCTGGGGATTGATTAAAGTTCACTGTAGACAAATTGACAACTGGATAATGGATAACAGTCTGTGTTGATACAATGAAAGAGAGAGAGAAGGCTCTCAAAGAGAGGGTGGGGACAACCAAGTATGAAAAGAAAGATAATTTTAACATTTTAGCTATAGTATGAAACACAGTAATCCAGCTCAGAACTTGGAAACAACAAAACAAAGCAAACATACAGTTATGTTCCCATTGAGATCAATATTTAAATGGCAAATGTGTGTGAAACATGGTGTGTGTATATGAGTGAGTCAATCAGTGAATGAGAGAGTGTGACAGAGACAGCCAATAAAGCTTATTCAATTGAGGGAGGAGTGAGAGACAGAGCACGAGAGAGAGAGAGAGAGAGAGAGAGAGAGGCTGTAATGGTTTTTTTCACGGATTGGCAGTTGATGAGCTCCAGAATGCGTCCTGGCGGTCTTCCCCCTCTCATAGTCCTCCTCACTGGGGAACCATTGCCACGCGCTGCCCCTGGGTTTACACGTGGATTTTGGCGCACTTCTGCCGTGCAGATCTGCAAATGCGATCCGTGTGTAAAAAACCATTTGTCCTGTAACTTCACGCAATACAGTCCACACACCACTAGTCGGCGCGTAGCACCCAGTGACGTTAAGCGTTTTCATTGTCATGGGTAACATGGCTGCCGTTAATGAGACTGGCCGGTCGTCGGAAACTTCGAACAACTCATGGGCTTTTACAATGCGTTCATTTATGAGGGAAAACAAAACGTTAACTTACCCATGAGTTGTTTGAAGTTTCCGACGACCGGCCAGTGTCATTAACGGCAGCCATCTTCCCCATGACGATGACGCGCTTAACGTCACTGGGTGCTACGCGCCGACTAAGGGATTTTTTCAGAGGCGCCCCCAAGCTATAAAATTCGACGACGCTGATTGGCGAAATAAATATTTTTTTGCATAGCAACCGGGGAACCATTGGCTTAAATTCCAGCACTGTTGTGCTGATCAAAACTGGCGCCCAGGAAGACAGCCTATTGGCTAGCCTACACACGTTGAACGTGACAGTGAACGTAACGTTGAACGTGACAGTGAATGCAGATATCATTCTGGAGAGTTCTGAAGTAAAATCATTATTAGCATGTAATTAACACCGATTCTTTTTTTTTTAATATATACTTTTCAAAATGAGAGATTATATAAAAAAATAAAAAATAAAATAAAAACAGGCAGGCAGGTCGGTGGGAGGGCGGCGCCCCAGCGCCCTCTATGGGCGAGCCGCCACTGGAGTGCTGTGATTCATGTAGGCATGTCATGATTAATTTATAGGGATGCTCCGATCAATCGGCCGCCGATCGTTATCGGCCGATATGGACCCTAAACAGGTTGATCGGTGGGCTCTCAAAGTGCAGACCAGAAAAGCCGATCGCATATATATATATATATATATTTTATTTTTTTTAATTTTTCTTTTTGTATCCGAGACTGTTTTTCTGTGCGTGACGTAAATTAGGCCTATATGAAATTGTTTTGTTTTCCGCGCGTGACGTAAATTCAGGCGTGCAAACTAGTCACCTTTCGGCGAAATTCGCCGTTTTGAAGACAAAATGTACCACTTGTGTGATTTGTGGAGATCCGTTGAGAAATGTTTTTTAGGGGGGGGGGGGGGGGGAGGCGAGCGGGCAGAGAGAAGACGCAGCATTCTGTCAGGCGGCACGACAAGCGGGCGCACTCCGTGGAACTGACGCTTCCGTGCTCGTCGAACGCATGCGCGGCGCTCGTGGGAGCCGTTAGAAGAGTTGAGAACTGTTTACATCTTTCTGACGCGGGCGGTTGAAAAATCGGTCCGCGGTGTGTTACGTCGGCCATAGTGTTACAATCGCGCGCGCCCCCCCCGTCAACAATCGCGAACACTCCCCCCCCCCCCCAACATCTATTCTGTGATCGGTATCTGCAGATTACTGCAGATTAATGATTCCTGTGATCGGTGATCGGATCGGCCCCCAAAAATGCTGATCGGAGCATCCCTATTAATTTACACTAATTAATTTACAAATTCAACTTATTTATTTGATTAAGGCTACCTAATCGGTTACTTATTAGATTAGATTCAACTTTATTGTCTTTGCTCAGAGTACAAAGTCTGCTAAACTGCATTTTGTTGTCTCTGTACTTGTACAATTAATTTGTGCACGTACGTCTGCGTGCGCATTAATAATTATAGAATAATAATATGAGTCTATAATTCATCAATGAAAACTAGGATAATAATAGGCCTATTAATAATTATAGAATAATAATAATATGAGTATTATTCATCAATGAAACTAGGATAATAATAGGCCTATTCATAATTATAGAATAATAATATGAGTCCTATTATTCATCATGAAACTAGGATAATAATATAATATGCCTATTAATAATTATAGAATAATAATAATATGAGTATTATTCAT
>JAOPHQ010000027.1:107500-191362 GCA_030340625.1 Merluccius polli | reverse complement strand
ATGGACAAAGTCATGAGTCAACAAAAGTGAAGAACTCGAGTAAAGCACAGACACTATAAAAATACTTGGCTACAGTAACTGTGGGTATTGATTGAGGGCAACACCACAATTATGTATCAGCAAGTCCAAGCAAGTCCGGTTCACTCGGTTCACGTTTGGTACGTGTCTCTGCTTTTTGTCTGTGTCCACAAGTGTACGAGTGTAACGTGTGTGTGTGTGTGTGTGTGTGTGTGTGTGTGTGTGTGTGTGTGTATGTGTGTGTGTGTGTGCGCAGGAGTGTGCCCCGGGCTCAGAGGATTTCAGAGAGATGCAGTGTGCTGCCTTCAACGACAGGCCACTGGCTGGGACTGCATACAGGTGGACTACTTTCCATGGAGGTTGGTGGGACACACACACATGCACAGACACACAGACACACACGCGCGCATGCACACACTGTATAATAAACCTACCCATGTGGTCTATGTGTTCATAGTCAACTCTGTGGCCGTGTACGGTCATTCAATGTCAATGTGTGGTCTGCTGCTTTAATCCCTGCTGTGTGAATTCACGCCATGACATGACATCTGCTAGTCTTTAACAGCTCGGCCCCCCCTCCTCCCTCCACCACTACCACTAACAACACCACCTCGTTTTTTCCAATCTCATAATTCCGGCTCCCCTCGGCCACCTCTGACCTTATCCCTTCCCCTCCTCCCCCATATTAAACCTGTTCTTCCCGCTGTAGGGTCCAACCCGTGTGAGCTGAGCTGCCTGGCCCAGGGGCACAACTTCTACTTCAACTTTGGCCGCGTGTTGGATGGCACTCCCTGTAGCAAGGAGCTAGTGGCCATGTGCGTCAATGGAAGATGCTTGGTGGGTGACGCCAATGTATTGTGTGTGTGTGTGTGTGTGTGTGTGTGTGTGTGTGTGTGTGTGTTCATTTTGTGTTTATTGAAGGAGGCTTAAGTATCATTTATTCCAGTAAACAGGTGGTTAGGAGGAAAAAAGCAGGTGCTAGACCTCACATTATAAAGTAACTACTAAACGCCAGAGGAGCACCAGACTCAAACCTTTGCAATTACTGCTTCTGATTGGCTCAAATTGGTTCCAGGTGATGGTGACATGCTAACTCACCTCATTTGACGCTAATTTGAACCAATGAGAAACAACAATTGCAGTAATCTGTGTTCCGGCAGAGACGTAGCCATTGAGTTCGAGTTCAAGTTCAAGTTACTTCTTGTCCCTAAAATGGGTCACAATGAAAATACAGACAGACAGCGCAACAAAACAATAATAAAACCAAAATAACAACAACAACAACAGCAACAACAGCAAAACACAGTGGTAGTTCAGACAGTGCAACGACACGTCTGTCGTAGGCAGATGAGTGTGCCATAGGCAGATGAGTGATATTTACTATTTAAGATGCTGATGGCAGTAGGGACAAAGGAGACCGATATGTCATCAACATGGGGCTCAAAGCTCAATTTGTTTTCAATAACAATACCCAGATATGTGTAGTTATCCACCAGCTCAATGGCTAGGAGGTCTCTTCCTAAAATCAATGACCATGTCTTTGGATTCTGACACATTTAAGTGCAGGAAGGACACGTTCCTCAACCACTGGCCCATGGTTCTGCTCATCCCCTTCTAGAAGGCTTACGATTACACCTGCAAATTTGATGATGTGTCAGTTTTCATACCTACTGTGACAGTCATTAGTGTACAGTATGTACAGAGTGAAGAGTGAAGCTGGGTGGAGAAAGTGCTGTTTACTCTCACACTGAGACCTGTTAGTTAAAAAGTCCAGTATCCAAATAACAAGATTAAAATGAAGAAGAGAAGTCGATACAAGTCTGTCGTGGGCCTTGGGGGCCTCTAGATGCCGGTGCAGAAGGTTCAACAGAGTATTAGTAGCATCCTCTACCCCATCCACCAGACCTGTATGCACATTGCACGGGACCCAGAAATGACTCTACCTGCATTAAAACCTCCCTTTTTATGAGCTTTTCAAACATTGTCATCACTGAAGAGGTCAGTGCTACTGGCCTCAAATCATTCGGTGTCTTAAGGTTTTTAATCCTTGCCACCGGGACAATTGTGGAATGTTTCCTTGCTTGGGGACCATCTGTATCTGAAGAGATCTGGTGCAAATAAAATGAGAGATGCTACAGAGCTGCAGATTATCTGACCACAGATGTGATCAGAGATCTGACTAGCCTTGGTGAGTCGAAAGATACTTTCCACACTCCTCACGTCAGTATTGGATGCTGGAGGGGCCTTCGAAGTCCCTGTGGTTTGAGTTTAGAGTTTGTTTACTCTTTTAAAACGGGCAAAAACAGTGGTCTGCATGGGCTCAAACAGCCAGATGTTCCATGTCAAGATGCGTGTGTTTGTGTGTGCACATGTGCGTGTGCGTGTGTGTGTGCACATGTGCGTGTGTGTGTGCTCATGTGTATCTATCTGTGTGTATGTGTGCGTGTGCATGCGCGTGTACTCACTAGTATGATATAACTGCATCAGAATTTCGAGGTTCCAGTACCAAAAACCCAAAAAATGATGCATGCTCAAAAAGCAGAGCCCTATTCCACGGCTACACAGCCTCTCTCTGTCTCTGGGCTTCCTCTCACTGCTCCTCTGTGTGGGTAAACGGTGGTCAATGACTGGGGGTAAGTGATGTTGACCACTCTGACTGGTGCTCCCGGGGGGGCGGTGAGCTCCGTGCTGTGCATTAGGACCAGAGTGCACTCATCAGCCTTCAGCTGGCATTACAACTCTGTGTTCAGCACTCTGCCCACCCCACAACTAGGGCACAACATCATTCCACACACCACCCACCCCAACCCACCCCTACCCGACACAATCCCCGTCTGCCCTTTAATCCGTCTCACCTCTCTCTCTCTCTCCTTCCTGGTTCTCGTCACACTTTTGACATGTTTTTTTTTCTTTTTTCTTTCATTTCATATCCCTTACTGCTAGCCTGGGAACCAGAATCTGCGAGCTCATGTTTTATTTGCTCTGGCAGAAACGTCTGGCCCCCCTCCCATTCAGACAGATTTCCAGCCGACCTGGCCCGGGTCGGGCCAATCACAACCGTTTATCTAATATGGGGCCGGTTTGAGATGATGACAGTGGAGCGCCATTGAGGCATTTTCGTAAACAACCGAGATGGCTGCCGCGGATGTGGAATGGTCTGTTGAATCCGCTATTGCAGTATTAAACAAACGGGACAGTATATTTCATCTAAAACAACAACAAACAACTGCACTTTAAGCTTTTGTTGATAAGAAAGATGTGTTTTCCATACTACTGACAGGATTTGGTAAAAGTTAAATTTACATCACATGTTTGGTTGCTCTGGTTGGTTATAGGTCTATCCAATTTCGTCAGTGACATTTTGGTCTTTGCCCATTGATAACTGAGAGGTTACAGACTAAACCACATTCGCGAATTAGTCTGGCGATGCCAGGCTACCTTACTACTGGATCCATTTCCAATTCCTCTCGAGTTGGACTGGACCCGACACAGTGCGTTGTGGATGGATGTGTGCTTGCCTGTGTGATTGAAGTGTCAGGCGTACCTTGGATACCTTAGATTTGTGAGGTGAAGTCATTGCATGCATGTTACATATGTGTGGGTGTGTGTGGTAAGAGGCTGTAAATAAGTGGATTTATGGTCCGTGAGCAGCACAGCCATGGCCATGACCTGTCCCAGAGGTTGGAGGGGATCATGGCTGAGACAGGAAGCAGATGCAGCTCACAGCTGCTCCCAGGGCTTGGGAGCGGCTCTGAGGCACAAGGGATCAGAAATCAGCATACAGAGCGTGCCCGGATTATGAGCTGTTTGTGAATATGTGTGTGTGTGTGTGTGTGTGTGTGTGTGTGTGTGTGTGTGGGAACAGTCACTGTTTGTGTGATAGTGCCAATGGTGACAGGGCACCTGCCCCACTGCCCTCTCCCCCTCCCTTAGGGCCCCTTATGTATTCGGCCACCCTTTCACTGACAGTTAATATCCTGTTTTGCACACACACACACACACACACACACACACACACACACACACACACACACACACACACACACACAGGTTCATGTGTTTTTTAAGAGGTGGGAGGGCGGGGTGATTACAGGTTACCCAGACTGCTGGGCTCCTCCCGCCTTGACAAAGCCTCCTGGGTGATGAGGATGGATGGCAGGCAGCCAGCAGGATGTGTCTTCTCACCACTCGCCCCTCGATGGTCCCTCTCTCCTCATCGCGTGTCACCCTCCACACCTGGGCACCCGGCCACAGCGAGGAGAGGAGCAGGAAGATGAATGAAATGCACATTAGATGGCTAGGCGGCCCCTTGTGTGGTTGATTAACGGAGAGGCCCTCCGGCCAGACGTTTGGCTGGGTAGTCTCGGGAATGCTTTTCTAAAGAAGCTGACTACTATGTGAGCTGTTTTCATATCTGGATTTGAATGTTGCAGCTTAATTATATTTAAGTGTACCGTGTCATTTTGTACTACAAAGTAAAGCGGGAAGATTACCCATTGATATGGACCGAGATGGAGTAGTAGGAAAGACAAAACAGATGTGTGTGTGTGTGTGTGTGTGTGTGTGTGTGTGTGTGTGTGTGTGTGTGTGTGCATGTGCGTGTGGACCTGGACGAAGGACATATAATAATGTATAAGTTGGTGCCTGCAGAAATCCTCATCAACAGAATATTTATGTGTGTGTGTGTGTGTGTCCTACAGATGCCGGGCTGTGACCTGATCCTGGGTTCGGACCAGCAGGAGGATGCCTGTATGGTGTGTGGGGGGCAAAACAGCTCCTGTCTGCATCACAAGAGTGTGTACCAGAGCAACAGCCAGGCAGCTGGTGGGAACCACACACACACATGCACACACACACACACACACACACACACACACATGATAACATTGTCCTACCTTAATGTATCTGTGCTTCTGAATGTTAACTTAGGAATTGACCTCAGCTAAGTGTTTTGTTTTTGTTGTTTTTTTGAAAACGGTTATTGTTATGTTCGGATAAAATAGACGTGAACCGCGGCGACCGCTTTGCACAACAAGAGTGCACTGGCAGGCGTCCAAGGCAGTACTCTAGCGGCACACACAACAGGACCTTGGCAAATGGAGCCATTATATCTTGTTTTCAGTCTGACAGCATAATTGTAAAGGGGGGTTGAGGAGAGACAGGAGCTACGCAGGCGAGGCCACCGTGTTGACCCCGCGCCAGGGAAACGTTTTGTACTTTTAAGTGGACTGACGGCGCGGGCTCCCGACGCGCGCGTAATGTTATGTCTGCGGCTCACGCGCACACACACACACACACACACATGCGCACGCGGTGCATGGTGACGGTTGTGTGCAAAAACAGAAGTGGATAAAATGATGACGTGTAGCTTTGTGTATCGGAATGCCCACTTTGAACAAACGTGACGGACCAAACAGATCACACACACACACACACATACACACACACACACACACACACGACAGCAGCTTGTCTGTGTCACCCATCAGTATGTCTCCGCTGAGCGACCTCCTCCTCTGCTGCCTGTACTTGAGGGGCCGTGGCCGTGGCTGGTGTGGAGCCTGAGCAACGCTGGCAGATGGGGCAAGCGAGGAGGAACAATAGGTTGATAGTGACCCGCTTTGTTTGGGTTTTTTGGTGTCGTTTTTGATTTGGTGGTCTCCTCCTGCCACTGTATTCGCCGTCTGACCTGTGCCAGGCGGCGCCTCTCGTCTCGCGAGGTCACACACCCCGGCATCCTGCGGTTGAGCTGGCTTTAGCCGTAACTGTCAAAACCGTTGTTTGTTACATTGACTTCCAACCCTGAGCCCAACGCTCCCTGTCTCTCTGCCCCTTTTGTTTTCCTTTTATACGCGGAGCCCCGCGCCGATGGACCCTGTGTGCATAGTTTTCTGTGGGATGCCGGTAAGCAGGAGCAACCGAAGCGTCTCTCTCTCTCTCTCTGGGGTGAGGCGGCGCTGCGGGAGGATTTGAGTCAGTGGGTTCCCAGGGGAGGCGCTTTCACTCCCGAGCTGCAGGGGGGACCATAGAGGTGTCCGATGTTTGATTTGATTAGTTTTTTTTTTGTTGCTCTGACTGTTGAATTATTGCCTTTAGGCGACCGCCTCTGCATGGCTTTCCACTTTTTCATACGTTAACTCTGTTTCTGCACGGTGTGCGGGAGGCCAGTAATGCATCATATGTATATTATTTATAGAAATGCATTACCAGTGCTGGACAATCCCTCTCAGGTTCACTGGCAGCAAATCACTGACTACTGACAGCTGAACCTTTTGTCACTTATACACATATCAACTTACAACGTGTACGTACTAACTGGCGCAAACTAAAGGCCTTTCCAATTCTCCTTTGTTAAAGGTGTGTAGAGTTAAGTACTACTAACAAGCAACGACGCTGTAAACAGAAATGAATAACCGACGAGAGAGAAGTCAGGTTGTGGATTTCACAACATATACTGAGCACCAAAACTCCTGAAAAGAGCGCCATTGTGGGCATTCCTGGTGTTGGGGGAATAAAAGTGGACTGGACGTCTTTGTGTTTGTGTTAATGTCCACGGCCCCCCCAATGCCCTCCATCCAGAGTTCAACTGCGGTTGAAACTTTCTCTAAGGATTCCCTCGCTAAAAGACTTTCCTTTTGTGTTCTCCTGTTACGCGCCACGTTTAGAAGATATATAAGGCTGCTTTCGTCCAATCAACTTGATTTCCGCCAGGATCTCTTTGTCAAATATTCTGTGAAGTGTACCAAGCGGAAGGAGAAAGACAAATTCCTGCAATTGGGAAAGCACAAAGTTGGCAACTCTCAACTGGAGTTTCATTAAAAGCAAGGCATGGCGGAGAACCTCCATTTTGTGAATGACTGTTTCTGTTGACCCAGGAGGCCCTCTTGGATACAATGAAGTGGCCATGATACCAGCCGGAGCCACTCACATCCGAGTGACAGACAACAGCAGGAACTATCTGGGTAACAACGCCGCCCCATCTCACACACACACACACACACAATCTCCTACTTGAACGCCTCTTCTCAGTCTGTCTCTGTGTGTTCCTTTAGCGCGGTCTCATCGGTTCCTCTTTGTAGATACAAGAGGCGCCACTGTACCATTTGTCTTCTGATAGCCAGCTGCTCTCTGGGCAAACTAGCTTCTCCAAACAACACAGTAACCCATGACATCTATTCTCACACATCTTTACGAGACCAAAATTAATGGGACTGTGAAAGGGAATACGCTGTGATCTGGGAAATGGGAAACTCATGATGGCTTTTTCTGGCCTCTGGGGATTAGACAGGTGAAAGTATGTTCCCTTCCCATGTCATGGAAAATCCCAATCTCCGCCCCGCTGTCCAAATATTGAAGGGCGACTGGATTTATTAAGTCAGTTGTTTTAATCCTGCTTTGGCTGAGGTTGGGCAATGACAATCCTTAGCCAAACTAAACCCACTCTACGTTGGCATGTAATATCAATGGAAAGTGGTACATATGGACGAGCTAATATTTGACCCACCTAAGACATAAAGCTAGAGCTGAACTCTATTTACCTTTATTCCTTCCTTTCTTCCTATATTCGGTCTTTCCTTCCTTCCTTCTGTCCACCCTTCCTTCCTTCCTTCCTTTCTTCCTGCTCCCTCAGCGCTCCAGAATGGCCACTCCCAGTTTGTGATCAACGGGCACTGGAAGATCAGCGTCCCGGGGGAGTACAGCGTCGCCGGCACCAAGCTCCTGTACCGGCGCTCGGCGGACACCTGGGAGAGCTTCGAGGTGCCGGGACCCACCCACGAGGACCTGCACGTCATGGTCAGAGCGCCGCCATGGCAACGCCATAGCCACAGAGACAGCTGCCCACTGCTCCTTAGCGTAGGGTTCGGCTATGTAGTCCCGCCGTGCCCGCTTGTCGGCGAATGTCGAATGTGCCGCTTTCCAGAAGCTGACTGCCAAATGACTTCCATTCCATTACGTCACTCAGGGAGACGCTTTTAATGCGATGGGAACATTAGCAGTCCAACGCGCTGCACATTAGGACCTTCACTAAGACACAACTCATTGTTTAGTAATTGTTCACTCACTAATTGTAAGTAGTTGAAGGAGTTTGATTTTAATTGTTCCCACATTTGTGTGTGTGTGTGTGTGCGCCTGCGTGCGCGTGTGTTTACAGGTACTAGCGACGGACAGTAACCCGGGGATAGAGTACGAGTACTGGCTACCGCCGGACCGTTACGCCCTCTACCACGGCAGGAGGAGCCCCCTCCGCGAGCCCCACCACACTGCCAGCTACCTGCCCTGGAATCAGCCCCCCACTCCCTCCATCACCACCACCACCACCACCACCGCCACCGCGCCAAGACACCCTCCCCCTCCCTCCATCAGACCCAAATGGGGTAAGCCTGTGTTTGGGACTCATTTACTCATCTTCTTCTTTTTATTTTGTTGTGGTGGTGGCTGTCACTTTAATTAAGATTGAGTTAACCAATGTGCTGAACAAATTAAAGACACAAATATAGTTTGTGTCTTTAATTTGTCTTCAAAAATAGTTCAAAGTAATAATTACAATACATAAATACAATAATAAATATAAGGCAATACAAATATGTGCACAAATGTAAAACAGAAACCGAATGGTGAGATCAAATCATAAAAATGTATAAAAGATGATAAAATACTAAATAAAAGTCACTAAAAGCAACCAAAGGCCATTGAAAATATGTAAGTCTCGACTTTAGACTTGTCAAGTGTCAATGGAGGGGGAACATCTGATGGAAAGCGGCTACCCCAAAGCGTTGGAGCTGTGACCGCAAAGGCACAATCTCCTTTTCCCACTCATTAAAGGAGGACTGCCATTATAAACAAGGATTAACAGCCTGATGACATTAATGGTTTCCTGTTTTGCTCTGTCGTTTGAACGGGGTAAAAGGTTCACACTTTTACAAGGCCATTGCAAGCAGACTGATATGGTCTCTAGATACTCATGACCACATATCCAACTGCTGTTCCCGCAGCAGAGCCATAACACCGACACGCTGTTTAACCAGTTCCTCTCATTTATCTGAAACAAGCTTTAAACCCTTCACCTATTCATGGTTTGTGTAGATCCACACAGCATGTATCCTGTCACCAGCTGCAGGACCATTGCCAAATAAGGACATACTTTTTGTTAAGAAAATACTGGGGTACTGTGTGTGTGCGTGGGGGGGGGGGGGGGGGGTTCGGTGGAAGTCAATTTAAATCTATTTTTATCCGTCGGGCTTGTGGCCGGGCAGATACATTACTGGGAAAGCATAGTAAACAGAACATAATGACGGTGTTCCTGTATGTACACAAAGTGTGTTATTCTATTATCTCCTAAAGTAATTACATATAGGCGCAGGGACTCAATGTATAAGTAGGCTGCTGCTTTGCACAAATAAACCACAGTAACCTTTGACACTGGTGTAGCCACTTTATATACTCTGTGGCATTGAATAGTCAGTGGTGTCGTTGTGGACAAAACAAAAGGTCCCTACATTATCAAATTGAGTAACAATGGTTTTCATTTGTTCATACATTCGAGTCAAGTCTGATGCGAGTGCAAATTGTTGTGTGTCTGTCAGTTCCTGTCAGACACACACAGTAATTGATTTTGATATTGATATTGATATTAGTCACAGGGTTCATTTGAGAGCGGGAGGGGGGATGTTTCAACTTGTCGGGCAGATTTTCCTCTGAGGAATGGGACTGCATTTACACTTGGCTGAGATCCGACCACAGCGCCCGCCAGTCCCCCTCTAGCTGTGGTCTGGCAGAGCCGATACAATACCGATGTGGTCTGCATGTTTTTACACCTTCCTTCCAGAAACCATGTGTATTTCCTTATCCAGAGAACCATGTGCATTTCCTTATCCAGAGAACCATGTGTAGTTCCTTATCCAGAGAATCCAGAGAATGTGTTTTTCCAACACATCCAAAAACAGATTGCATGTCAATACCAGTGGCAGATGAGAGACCCATGATACCCACTCAAAATGACAAAACCAAGCCTCATGCAGTATTGGATCCTGACTCTCCCGCTGATGTGTGTCCCCATTAGTTCACCCAGGAGGACGGCCTGCCAAGTCCCAACGACCACCCTCGCCCCACAACCCCTATGAGCCTTCCTCCCGCCAGAGGCACCAGCAGCCCATCCTACCTCGCCTGGAGAGAGAGGACAGCCACAGAAACCTCCTGCCTCACTCCCGGCCTGGAAGTATGTTCCCTATGCCAGTGGTTCTCAAATGGGGGTACGTGTGCCCCTAGGGGTACTTTGCAGGTTGGCAGGGGGCACTAGGAACACATTTTAAAAAATGTGTCTTTTATAAACAATTGTAAAATAATTCCACCTTCACAAAATGAATTGAATCTGAATACCACCTTAAGTCAATTAAGTAAACCTGAATACTAGTAGTAGTATTTCGATAAACCTTTCCAATAAGAGCATATCACTTTAACTTTAACGGGGTACTTTGCTGAAAAAATATCTGAGAGTGGGTACATTAGTAAAAAATAGTTTGAGAACCACTGCCCTATGCCATAGGGCCACCATAAACACACCTGAGCAGCACCATAGTCACAGTCATACCGTAAGGTGGCTCTCATCAAAATAAAAAAAAGCTCATTGGTTAACTTTGTTCCCATTGTTCAAAAGTGTCCCAGTGAGGGCCCCTTTACAGGTCGTCATGAAGATGTTCGTTAGAGTGAGAATGCTTTAAATCGGCCGACATTTGAATCACTAACACATAGTCCGCAGGAAAGAGAGACACGGCTAGTGCAGCCGTTGCTAAGTTTAATAAGGTTGTACTGCGTCTCGCGTCATCTGATTGTCAAGCTCTCGGTTTCACAACAACAGAGCCCTGACTTTTCTCACCTTTCCCCCCGCAGTGCATTGTGGGAAGTGTAGACGGGTCCGTGGTCGCGGGGAGCGCCAGAGGCAGTACTGCCTGAGGGACTTTGGTGAGTCTGAGCTCCTGGTCTTGTCACCTCTTAGACTAAAGGCTCCCTAGCCTCCATGTTGACCCGACATGAAACTGTGGCCGTTGTCCCTTTTCCTCAGTGTTCAGAGGCAAAGTCATGGGGAAGCTGTACCGCGGCGAGGAGACGCGCTACGACGTCCAGGTGGTCCACACCTACCGCAACCGCTACCGCCTGGAGCACCGCGAGTTCCTGTGGGTCTCCAACGTGTGCGACTGCCCCCACTTGGAGGAGGGCCGGCAGTACGTGCTGATGGTGCGGCGGCACATCAACTACGAGCGCACGCTGGACCGCATCCTGCTGGAGGAGGGCAGCTACGTCGCGCCGTACAGACCCCGCGAGGACGCCCTGCTGCGGCCCCTCGAGGAGACCTGCAGCAACAGGGGCCCCAAGAAGGCAACCGAACTCAGGGGCTACGCATGAGAGAGAGAGAGAGGTAGAGAGAGAGAGGCAGATAGAGGCAGAGAGAGGCAGAGGGAGAGAGAGAGAGAGAGAGAGAGAGAGAGAGAGAGAGAGAGAGAGAGAGATTTCATAGCTTTCACCTTTCACCCGATTTCATACTTTTTACCATACCTATATTCTGAGCTTTGATGTTTCTTAAGGCTCCTCCTAGTGACAAGACACGGATCTGGAAGACACGTTTCTTCAAAGACTATTAAGAGCTTTACCACTGATACCCCTTTTCCCACGAGGCACGGTCCAGGGTTGACCTGGGTCGTTGGACTCTCCTCCGAGACCTTGGACTTCACCCGGGGCTTTACACAGTTTGCTGCACCTTGGCTTCGGTGGGAAAGCTTAGAAGCCTGTTGCTGGAAGTCCGATGAAGAAACCTCACCGGTTACAACCAGAGAGGCCCACATCAAATGGGTTTTATCTTCTCCAAGTAAACAAAAGCTCTGTTCTTTCCTGCAAATTACTGTTCAAGCTTTTACAATACAATAAGGGAAACAAGATGTCAAGGTAAGAGAGGTTCCATCTACTAAAGTGGAAGATGAGAAATGATGGCAGGTCAGAATGGTTACTACTGGTATGTTTTCAGAACTAAAGCCACAGACCTGCGTCTAATGATGAAGACTGTAACCTGATATTTTCCAAGGAGGATAATCTGGAGTGAAAGGATCAAACAAGGGTTGAACCCCTCCCCAATAGGTACCATGTCAGGACAGTGTTTTGTGTGGAAAAGGGGTTTTCCAAACCAAAAGGACTCCATGTTAATTTAAAAAAACGACCATTTACCACGCAAAGCACTTTAAGTGGTCATTTATGGCCACCGTTAAGCAAACACCAAAGAGAAGGACTAAAATGGCCATTATGTTATTATCTGTTATTACCATGTGAACCACATTGTTGAAAGCAAATTTTTTTTTTTTTACTGCAATGTTTGCGTGCCTTCTTACCCTTACTTTGTTTTAATTGGCAAGATATATAGCATCAACATATTTCTACATAATGTATTTATGCATAAACAATAAGCTAAAGACTAACACGATACCTGTATTGCTTGTTGAAATATTTTCTTATATTGTATATATTGCATTGCGTTTTTCGATGAACCAGGTCTGTTTTGAGATTCATATTTCGAACCATTTTGTAAGAAAGGAGTTATGAATATAGAATATTCTATATTAGTGTGTCACTGATTAGCTTCAAATGTAATTTTAATTGTTTTGTATTCTTCCAAATAGTTGCGTAACATTTAAGCGCTTTGTGTATTTTTTATATGTATTTGACATATCGTCTTTGCTCTCACAAGCCTATATTGTGCCAAAAATGTTTGTATGAATTTAAGTCATAGTGGATCCACCATGTAGATGTCCACTTACCACTGAACTCCAGAATTGATTTAACAATATAGAAAACGTTTAACGATTCTATTTAGTATTATGTCTAATTCACCTATCAGAAAGGTTGACTGTGTTAATAGGCAGCTTAAGATAAGTTTAACAAACAAGACATCTGAAAACCTGTGGTTTATGAGAAAAAACAAACGCGTTTAACAAAAATCAATTAATCTAATACAAGTATTAGCTGAGTAAAACTACACATATTGCAAACAACAACAATGGAAGACCCAGCCTGAAAATACTGTTCATAAACTGTTAAAAAGTCATCACAGTTGGCTCATGTGGCTTCTCAGACACACGCACACACACACACACACACACACACACACACACACACACACACACACACACACACACACACACACACACACACCCACGAAGAGGCTTCCATAACAGCTTTGATTCACAAAACTGTCATGTCATAAAAATGACAGTTTTGCAAAAACTTGGTGAATTTGTAATACTATTTTTTATACCAAGGCATAACATTGGAAAGCTTCTTACCTCAAAATTCTGACATTTTTCTTTACATTTTGAACACTTGCTCACCTCTGATATAATAATTGTATAACATTTTAAACAACGTGTGAAAAAACATTTTACAAATGCAAATGTATGACATTGACAGAAGCAATTTTCTTGTAAACAATAAAGTAACAGTAAATAACATTTAAGAGGAATTATTAGTAAACATGTGATGCATTTGATGACTAACATGTATGCAACAACATTGCATACATGCAACAACAAATGTAAATGTAAATGATGTTTAATCATCCCCATGGTTATTAGCAAATGTTTTGCCTTCAGCTAGAATGGTTTACAATTATAAGTAGCTGCCTCTGGTTCACCGTTTCTGAACAAATTTGAACGTGAACACTTTTCCTGACCTCGTCGTTTTTGGGCGCAGGTTCTTTATAGCGCTATTTTTCAGAAGATACACTTTGCATTGCATTAATGCAGAAGGCATTAATGTTTAATATTATAATGTAAATAATATTATGTATTAATATTATTTCCTCTGACCTCAGATTTGAATTCATAATTTTCACACATAAGAGATTTTAGCACAAATATTTTTTTCAGATTACATTTTATTTTTTTGGGTTCAGAGTGTGGTTATAAGTAGGTAAAGTTTCACATTGCATATTCTTAGCTCCTTTTCACACACACATTGTTAAGCCAGGTTACATAGGCGTAGATTACGGGGGGGACGGGGGGGACATGTCCCCACCACTATTTATAGTTTGAATTTTGTCCCCACCACTTTTAAAAATGTGCAAACCAATTGCGACCGAAGAAATCCCCACATACTCAAACCGAACCCCCCCCCCCCCCCTCCTGTCGACAATCGCGTACTGGTCCCCACCACTTCTAAAACCAAACTGACGCCCTTGCCAGGTTAACCTAAGCCCAGGGCTATACGACACGCTGCAGTGCTGCTAGCCCTGGGTTAAACGTCCGCTGGACCCGCGTGGCCAACGTTTCCACTCTAGAATCACGTCATGACGCAAAGTCTATGATTGGACAACAAAAACCTGACGCAAAGTCGACAGTTGGCTTCCCCGTTTTCACACTGGCAGCTTTTTTCAGGGGGATAACCCTGCAAAGTCGGGGTTAACCCTCCCCCGGAGCAGGGCCAGCTAGCCCTGGGCTGAAGTCGGCGTTAGCCCACTTTGGAATGTGCGAGGATGGCGCCAGTGTGAAAGCTAGCTTAGCGTAGGGCTAATCGCTGCCTTAGCCTGGGGTGGATAGCTCACTTAGCCCTGCAGGTTAAACCAGGTTGCATGATGACCAGTTTTGAGTCATCACTTTCACCAGTGAAAGTGGAGTTCAATCGTCATGGTAACTCACTTTTAGTTTGCTGAACGACGTGTGTGTCAGAGGCACAGCTGGTGCGATCAACACTAGTTACCAAATGTATGCCCACAAATGACCAAATGTATTTCTAAAATATATATATATATATATATATATATATATATATATATATATATATATATATATATATATATACTGTATATATATATATATATATTAGAAAAATCTATATATATATATAGAAAAATCTATATCTATCTATATATATGTCTATATATATATATATATATTAGAAAAATCTATATATATATATATATATATATATATATATATATATATATATATATATATATATAGTGTATATATGTGTATACTGGAAGTTTTTAAATGTTTGAGTAATGCCTGCCCACTCTAGCCCTATTGTAACTTACGTTCATACATGTATGCTATGGTCATTTGTAGTTTATACGTCTACATTCATACATACATGCTATGGTCATTTGTAGTTTATTTTTGTAGTTTATATGTCTACACACTTTCTAAGGTAGATTCTAAGGTAAACTAAGAAAAACTCCGCCTAGATCCCTCAACCCATCATCCACCTTAATACATAGTGAGAGCTAAGCAATATATACTGTATATATATATATATATATATATATATATATATATATATATATACACTTGTATATACTTGTATATTTCTATATATATTTGTCCCTTTGGCAAATGTGTAAGTGCGTTTCCACTGCCTTGTCTGCTTTAGTGGCTTCATAGAGCATGCAGGTCTGTGGTACCAGAGTACTTCCTGGTTATTTAAATGTCAAGACAATGATGTCACTGAGAGTGCGGTCCCCTGAGTGGTCGGCTCGGTCCATCCACATGGCTGTGTGAGAGAGTCTGGGGGCGTGGTCTGTCAGAAACACCTGACCTCCGTGTCCACGTAAAATCTTCCTGTCCTACGTCAGGCCAGACCCCTTTCATTTCCTCTCCTCTCCTTTCCTTTCTTCCTCTGGCCTTCCTCAGACGCTGACGGTCACGTGTCTGGGGGAGGTGACGCGGCGCTTGATGCGCGAGCGCCGCGGCCTGGAGTCCGCCTGACACCGGCACAGCGGCCCCAGGAGCAGCCAGAGGTAGAGGGTCACGCAGGCCCAGCACGACGACATCTTCACCCAGAAGGTGGACCAGCTGCCGTGGGTGAAGGTGGTCTCCAGCACAGCCGACTCATAGCTACAGAGAGGGAGAGAGAGAGAGAGAGAGAGAGAGAGAGACGGAGAGGGGGAGAAATGGAGAGAGGACGGAACAAAATTACCACCATGTTGTTTCTGACTTCCTCACTAACAGCTCTGTAGAGAGTGAAAACATTGACTAAACAAACTCATTTAGGAGTCACAGGCGGCGGCGCAAGACTGGAACTGAGATTGATTGGCTAACCGAATGCAAACGGTCACCTGACCTGAACCAGTTGGTGAGGGTCATCATGACGTAGAGCGAAGCCAGGAAGAAGACAAAATGGAAGAAGAAGTAGCTGTAGGCCACTCGTTGGCTCTCGTTGTGAATCACTTTCTGACAGCCCTTGTGCTCGTCATCAATCACAAACTGTTCCTCTGGGGAAAAATAATAGAGTCATAGAAATGAAATATGCGAGATAAAAGAGAATATAAATGATATACGATATATGATTAAAGACTGTATATGATGAGAGGATGTATGGCACAGGCTCCCTCACTGTCAAAAACCTCAATCTAGAGTCTCTCCCCCCATGGCTGTTTTATCGCCTGGAAGAAATGTTGTTTTTTTTTGTAAAAAGTTGTACCTCCCCTGTTAAATCAAGTTGTGTTTTGAAGTGCTGTGTTTACAGTAAATACGGAGACGGCGATAGCAGAATGATGAAGTGTTAACGGCCCCCTTGGCTCGTTTCCCCACCTTCCTCTTCCTCGGGCCAGCAGAAGCAGCAGGTAGCTTTCTGGAACTCGTAGCGGTAAACTTTGATCATCCAGAATGGACCAAACACCTCCGCCAAGTAGGACGCCTCATTACTGGTCAAAATAAAAACACACAGTCGAGTTAAACCGTTTAGGGAAACAAAAGTTGTAGAGAGAAAAAGTATTTTGAGAATGTGTCTGTTTTTAAATATATTGTACCTAAAACATTTGCTTTTTTTCCACACTTCGACTCAAATTATTATTTTTCCTTGGACACACGGACACAGCTCTGCTTTTGAATCAAACCCCAGCGATAGGCTATTGAATGCAAACATTCAGATTTAAATATCTTCATACATACCACGCAAAGAGCACACAGCAGTACATGATGGCTGCGCCGATGATCGCCACGGCGTTGCCTTCCTTCTGAATACCTTCTTGGCCCACGTTGGGGTAACACACCGTCATATTCTTCCCCTGGTACACCACTGGCAAAGAGACAGGCACAGAGAAACACACGGTTTTCGTTGGGTGAACAAGTTAACCTGGGAGGTCGAGCGTCGTAATGATGGAATTAATATTCCTTACGACACAAATACACACCGCAATGCCATTTTTGTTCAGTATTCAGTTTTTCAGCTGTTGTAATAGTACTTGCTGACGTTTGTCTTAATGAATCACTAAACCAAACGCACCCCAGACTTTTCTCAGGGATGAACTTTAGTGAGCATGGCTTCATTTCCTCAGAGATGCCTTCCTTCCTTCCTTGTAAAAAAAGGGGCCCCTCTGTTATATTGTCCTTTATAGGGCCATCCTCTGCTTACGCACAGCCTTTAGCCAGTTTCTAGGGGCTACATACACTCAAACATGTGCTGTATGCATGTAAAAACACACACACACACACACACACACACACACTCACACATACACACACTCATACATACACACACATATGCACACACATAGATACAGAACACAAACACACATGCAAGCATGCATGCACGCACGCATTCATCCACACACACACGCACACACACATACACACACAAACACACACTAATCAATGGCAATTTTTCAACGTGCCTTCCAGCTATCCAAGTAGGGAGGATTATGTTTGTGTATTGTGGAGAAAATGGAACCTGAGTTTAGTAAAAATATGGGCTAATTACAGCCCTCAGACCCTGCTGGTGCTTACCATGCGCACACACACACATACACACACACACACACACACACACACACACACACACACACACACACACACACACACACACACACACACACACACACACACAGTGGCACACAGTGACACAAGTCAGGAGTCTTTTTCAGTGAGAAAACATGTGCTGCTCCTTGAGATGCATGTTTTAACTCTGGCAACAGACTAATTCCTTCTCCAAAAAACATTGTGATTATTATGATATGCGTGTGTGTGTGTATTTGCACGTCAGAAGTCATCGAGAACACAGACGCCTTCGGGGATAAAGCAGGCAAACAAGGCCTGACAGGATGACAGCACTGTAATGAGAATTGATCACTCACACACACAAACAATTACTGTCTCAGTTTAGAATGGCTATGGAACATACAAACACACTCAATGGAAATTACACACTTCAGAAGCCTAATAGAGTAGACAAATTGGCTTGCAGTATGTGTGTGTGTGTGTGTGTGTGTGTGTCTGCACGCGTGTGTGTGTGTGCAAGTGAGTCCCGAGGCAGCACAGGGAGGACGTTGCAGCAACTTGTTGCGGAGATATGCACGCTCAGCTTGCTATAAAAACACACACACACACACCCCCACCCTGAAGGAATATATATATATAAATATATATCCCCTTGTTATCACCCCACCATCACAATACACCACTCTGATCAAGTTTCTTTCACTGTATCTCTCAAGAGAGAACTGCTGAACATGATACCGGGGATTATAACCACCAAGACCACCATAGCATGATGCCGATTACAATCATCCGACGGAGAATTAGTTTCCATGTAATAAAGTTACATGAAGAAAATATCCTGTATCCTCTTGCCCTGGGGCAAGCCCTGACTCTCCTCCCTAGACAACTGAGATGTTCAGAGACTGCATTTCAACTCTCAACCACCCCTCACAGTGTTGAACTTGCACCCCCGGAGATGGCCACAGGCGGGGGGGGAGACAGACTGGAAGATGCGTGTTTGTGTGTATGCGTGTGTGTGTCAACACGGTGATATGTAAGCTAATAGCGACGCCGGGATGTGTTATTATGTTGTCACGGTTACGTGACGACAAACAGGAGATCGGCTCTGTCCCCGGCATGACGCCACCGACTCTCCCCGCGGCGTGTCGGAGCACATCTTACCGCTCGATTTACCTACAGGTGCCGCGTGTGCGTGTGTAAATCAGGTTGACCCACTGCATGCACCACATGTGGGTGTGTATAGTCAACACACACTACATGCATAAGGCATGCATGCGTGGATGCGATCCCCGTATGTGATGTCCTTTTTGAGCATCTGGGTATCAGGATCTCATCTGATGGCTCATCGTATGTGTGTGTACGTGTGTGTGTGTACGTGTGTACATGTGTGCGTGTTTGCTCTCGTATCTGGGGGCGTGTGTAATGCAGATCTTAACCTTGGATAAGACCCGGGCCTCTGGGAGTTCTCTGGGGGCTCTGGCGTCTCCATGACTCATGCAAACATCTCTTTGTTTCTGGCTCTTAACAAACAGGCGTGGGTCATTATGGGTGTTTGGCTGGGTTGATATTCACACGCAACGCATGTGACCCCCGTGGGAGTATATAGAACTATAGTGGCATACTGCCCTGGGCTTCTCAAAGCAGTACTCCGGGTAAAGGTGTATACATACTGTATATAGGCGTGTGTGTGTGTGTGTGTGTGTGTGTGTGTTCACATGGGCAGGGTACCTTTCTCTGGCGGGCGGCTGGACAGTGCGGAGAAAGTGAGATACATGACGTAACAGCTGATGATGGACGCCTGGAGGAGACCTGAACGGGGCTGTTCTGCAGGCCCAGAAGGAGGGGTGGGCATGAGGGAGAGACAGAGAGACAGAGAGAGAGAGAAGAATCATTCAGCCTCAACAACCTGCTGTAGCGCACCCTAACACAACCCCTCGGGCGATGGGGCAGGCTGTAAACGTGAACCTGTAAAAGCTCTGGCATATGCAGACAGAGACAAGGGTTGTAGACACATCTGAACGGCACAAACAGATAATATTAGCTTTCATCTAATTATTATTATGCTCGCCAGCGCTGCCTTCAACACCGCAGTGTTTACTTAGCGAAGGAGGTACCCGCTGCAGACATACCTACAGGTATGTGTGTGTGCGTGTGTCTGTGTGTATGTACAGGTATGTGTGTATGCATATTTGCAAAATATGTGCTTATGTGTGTGTGTGTGTGTGTAGGTGTGTGTAGGTGTGTGTAGGTGTGTATGTGTGCATGTATGCCCGCATGTGCATGTATGTATGTATGTGTATGTGTGTGTGTGTGTGTGTGTGTGTGTGTGTGTGTGCGACACGCTTGAAAGCACTCACTCTGCTGCACGCAGGGTGTGACTGCAATGAAGGACATGAGCGCGCAGAGGCCCAGGTTGATCCAGAGCAGCACCTTGTTGAAGTGGCATGCCACGGGGTGCGTGTAGTACCGGTACATGAAGGTGAAGGCCATGGTGGCGACGGTGTAGAAGAACAGGGTGGCGCACATCACCGCCAGGTACCAGCGCTTGTTCTCCGCCGCTCCCGTCAACCTGGAGCCAGGAGGAGAGTCTGGCGGTGAGCGGGTTTTAAAGGGTTCTGGGTTCTCTGCAAACCCCCAAATGTCCACAGCCTCACCCAAGACAGCCCCGCCCCTATGGGCTCCTTCATCACATGGATCTGAATTCACTGTGAGCTCATTTGGATAAAAGTGTCCGCTAAATAGTAAAGAGACAGTTACCAGAGCAGGGAAGACACAACAACAACAACAACAACAACAACAACAACAACAACGCACAGTCCCTATGTACTATAAAACACAGGTTTGTGCTCTTGACTATGTGCCCCCCCCCCCCCCCCAGCATGCTCTCATAACAGACCATCACTAACTCTCACTAACTGTCACTTTAAACATTTGCTGGTGCATTCAATGCTGTTTTTGCACAACATCATCTGTACATATAGTAAAAGTAAGTAAGTAAGTAAGTACAACTTTATTTATATAGCACTTTTTTTAACAGAGGTTACAATATATGTAAAACTTAATATACCGTGTTTTAATTTAATTAACTTTATTTTAAGCTCTATTTTAAATTTACTAGCACTTTTATTTTACCTGTTCACTCTTAAACTTACAATTATTGTGTATTTTGTCATATTGTCTAAGCACAGCCATAAGAGCAAGCAAAGTTAGCGTTTCACTGCTAGTTATACATGTATGACTTTGTGACAAATAAAACCTGAACTTGAAGGTTTGTGTTGCGTTAAAGCTCCACAGGTATCAGATACTACCGTGATCATGATAAACATGCTCTGTTACATATTGAGTATGTTATATATGGTTTTTAGTCCAAAACTGCAGTTGCTTGACTTGCACAAAACAACGTACATCACAACAAGAAACATGTGGACTTGGACTTGCTGCACCGAGCCATCCATCCATTAGTCAGAGGTGCTAACATGTCTTTAGGCTGAGTCCACCCCCCTGAAAACATGTCACAGGCCTGGCCCTTTATCTTCCCGCACAGTGGCTGTGTCACACAGAAGCAGGCTGACATTTGTCCTCCGGAAGAATACTCCCAGCCTGGTTTTACTCCTGTATGTTATAAACACCTGCGCTGACAACCCAGACCCCAGAGGGAAGCGTAGACATAGGGCATTAGAAGGGTGCTCTGGTTGCTCTGGAAGAGCCGCTTTGTGAGGAAAGAATCTCAGTTTGTTGGGGAACCAGAGTATAGCAGTAGATGAGAACATCCTGAACCAAAGAAAGACAGACTGTATCCATCAGATGACGGATGGAGGCATTATAAAGATGTAGCCCAACTATGCCAGTACGATTTACGGGCTCTGGCTTCACAGTGTGTATGCCCGCTGTACGCACCGTGAAGAGGTCATATGGAAAGACTACCTTCTCCAGATGAAAATCATGGCAATGCTACAGAGCGAGAGGTTTAGGGGGAGCGGGGAAGGTTCACTGGAAAACAATTATCCTGTCTTTTTCCCTAATTCCTTTCTGAGTAAACACTAGGTGTACAGTGGGCCTATCATCATTGTAAACGGTTACCCCCACCACCCCCTCCTACACACACACACACACACACACACACACAGTACACATACTCACCAGTTTTTGTTCCAGGTGTGTGCGAACGCTGTGATGAGGATGAGTTGGATGAGGATGAAGGCGAATCCCCCTACTACACCCACATAGTGCCACGCTGGATGGGGTCAAGGTGGACACAGAGGAGTGAGTTCAAACCAGCACACACTGCTCTTGTGGTTGACTTTCTCTTAGATTCACTTTCATTAGTGGGAACACAGTGAAAGTAAAGACAGACAAAAGGAAAAAAAAAATCTTCTGACTGAAATACTATCATGTGTAATCAGAAAGATAAGTAATACAAACACCACTGGAAATAAAAACTAAGTATACTATTCTATTGAACTTTTTTGTTTTTAACAGTGTCCACATGTAACATCTGTAGCCTGCACATAAAATGTTGCACATTGTTGGAACACATTTAACAAAAATTATATATTTTTTTGTTTTCCATTTCATTTCTACTTGTTTGACAACATAAACACATGTTTGCCATGCAATGGATTTGCTGTTCCCAAACACAACTGACTGAACCCTTTCAGAGCCAAGCCGTCCCGCAGGGGTCTCTCCCATAACTGAGAGGACACTGCCCTCTAGGAGGATGGGAGAGGAACTGTGGAGGGTCACCACTTGACAGAGAGTCTCACCTATACTATTGCTATGTGTGTCTTAATCCCATACCAGACATAAGAGTATAACATTTTACTGTAACATAAGTAAATGTTACTACTACCCGCGTCTGATTGTGACGTGTTGCTCACCGTGCAGGAAGGACTCTGTGGGGATGAAGAAGGCAGCGGTGCACATTCCCAGCAGGGTGATGAACTTCAGAAACCAGAACCTGTATGTCAACACCATGGTTAAGTCACTTTATTATATGGGCAAGATCATACTTAATTGGTTTAAAAGAAGCTGAAATAGACTTCACATAATAACACTGTCTGCCACCAGGAGCTTTTCCAGTGAGCAGTGGTTATGTGATCATGTATAGTATATGTATTATAGTATATATAGTATATGTAAGCATGTCTTTGATACACCATCGTTATCCCTGTCCGAAGTAATCCATGGTTGGTCATGAAGATTACAACATGGATGCATTTCATTATAGGATTGTGGTTGTAGACGAATACTGCTGCAAGCAAAGTCACAACAATTCCCTCTTCTTTTTCAAGGGTGAGAGTGAACATGCTGTGCGATATTAGCTCCTCTCACTATGGGCCACTGTGGTTGGAGTAACCTTTGCCAGACACCTGGAGCTCTTCCCCTTGATAAGACTCTTATAGGAAGATTTATGTCAATGAGGACCAGCACACCCAGCCTGTCAAATCCTAATCCCAGCCACGTCACCGCTTTAATTGACACCCCAGCAATGGAAAGTGTGACACTAGGAGCTAATAATAGCCAAATGGATACATTAATGGGTTACATGAATGGGAGAACAGCATAGTTATTTAAAGATGTTTGTAGAAGGTAATCTGTCTTTTATCTTTTATGTTAGATTAGGTCTGTGGTAAATAACATAGAAGGTGATTCTAAGAAACATGGTGAAAAGATTATTTGCAGACTTTACTTTACTTTATATATATGAATATAAATCTGCACGTATAGGCATGAATAAACCATTTATCAAAGCACAATGAAAGAAAAAGCAAGACGTTAATTCATCATCAAAATAAATCCTTATCGTTATTGTGCATGGCAGGTTATGGCATGTTATGTTATGCTATGGGATGGAAGGGCAAGCAGTATCTACCTGGCCACTCTCCAATGTTGCCGTTGTCGACCATTTAATCATACATGCTCAGTGTCTGCTTTGCAGTAGGCTTGGGATGTACTCCCAGTAAAGCACATTTTTCTGTTAACATTTTCATCTCCTATACATCTCCATCGTTTTTTTTTACGTTGTTTCAAGTGGAGCACACTTGTGGTGGAAAATCTAACCTTTTAACCTTTGTTTAAATTCAATTAAACAAAGCATATGTCAAAACCTAAGCTTTACTTGAAAAAAGTGACCTGACCACCTGCGACCATGCTTACCCCTTTCTCAAAAACAAATAACCTCTTACCATTTTTCCCGACGACTATAACTAACACTCTCTAGATGTATAAAATAGACCCAACAGAAAGGTTGAAGGAATGCGTGCAAGGCTTTTTTTGAATGCTATTTGGTTCGTTTAGTAACGCATTTTAGGGTGAAGTGTAATTTTTAAAAAGTAAAACTTCCTCATAGTTGTATACAACACTGCTATCAGGCCTACATTGTATAGGCTTGTATGGGTGGCGATAGCCAGGTGTACATTACAGTACAGTACAGTACAGTACATCATGAAGTGGACCATGACGCGTCACTGACCCGTTGTGTATGAGTGCTCTGAAGTCCTGGCTGGACTTGACGTCGATGAGGAAGATGGCCATCATCAGGTAGAAGCAGGCGGTGCCGAAACACACGCGGTACACAGCCGAGTAGCCCACCAGCATCTCACAGTGCCCTCCGCCATGCGCCTGGTCACACACCATGTTGAAAAAAGGCACCTGTAATGCACATATACACACACACACACACACATGCACACGCATGCACAGATACATGCACACACACACACACACACACGCATTCATTCTCAGTCATCCTACGCTTGTCTGTTTTGGTTGGTTAAGTCTTTCTGCCTGATGCTTCCAGTATTTAACTGGACTTTGCTGAGGAATTATGTTGAGAAACAAAAAAAGAGCATGCAGATTATCCTGTGTGCATACATCCCAGGGCCCAGGGATTAAGCAGACTTCATCGAACATGACTACACAGACCTCTCTCCCACGCGTTTTAACTGACCTCTCACAGACAACATCAGACGGGTGTGAATGTTGGTCGACCACACTTATAGAAAGAGAGAGTGTGTGTGTGTGTGTGTGTGTGTGTGTGTGTGTGTGTATTTTACTCACCCTTCCTCTGTCCAACCAATTTTATACAATTATAGTACACAGATACGTCCCAAACCTCATGTCAAATGTTACATCTTTTTCAATGTAAAACCATTTGCAGTCACCTTGCCGCTTAAAGGTGCTGTAGGTAAGATTTAAAAGCTATACTTTAAGTGTAATTTGTTAGACATGCCATGGTCATCCGACCATTGGTGAGTAAAATACTCACATCAATACTACATTTCTGACCCATCAGGGCATCTCTTCCTAGTTGGTTTGTAACCATCTTGCCTGTCCACCACCGTGGGAAGTAGGGGTGCTGGGGGGGCTGCAGCACCCCCCTGCGGGTACATTTTTAATTATAATTTCGAAATAATGAATAATTATTTGATTATTCTAAATTAGACATGAATATTGAAACGATGCAAATTAAACATTACATAGTTACGTTTACTAGACTTGTCATAACGCCGGTTCAATGAAACCTTGTTTATCTCGCTAGCTATGTCTCATTCACAAAAAACAATTTCAGATTTTTTCAAGAGCAAGCATTAAGCAAAAAAAAGGTCGCAGTGACACAAGAAGAAAATGAGTTGAGTAACTTGAGTGCAGCTTATTGCGTTTAAACACATTGATTCTCATTGTTTCTGATCTTGGATTGGTTTCTGGCCGTTGGTTTATTAGGGATGGACTGGCCATCTGTGAGTTCTGGAGACTTATAGAGGACCCCCACCACCACCACCACCACCACCACCACTTTTTATCAGCACCCCCTGTAGTTAACATCATCCCGCGACTATGGCTCCGTCCCGCCACTCACATTTTCCCTGACGAGCTCAGAGACGGTGCGGGACAGCATGAGGCAGGAGACTGCGCAGGCCATGATGTGGAAGAGGGTGTACATCACCCGCGTGCTGGACGATGACTTGACCGGCGGGCAGAAAGAGCAGCACAGGGAGCACGGCGCAGGTCCACAGCAGCAACATATCTGAGGAGAGGGAAAGGAGAGATAGACATGGATTTACTGTCTTGGATCAGGTTGAGTGTTTCTTCTTACCATGCAGACTTCAACCCGTCACACATACCTGAATCCATAAGGAATAACCAAAGGAGCTTCTAGGCTCTTATGTTCATTGCTTCACTGTTAAGTGAACGTGCAGAAGTGTGGTGTGCGTATTTACATACACTTTATATTATTACATCCACAAAACCTCTCAAAAGCATCGCACAGTTTGATTTAAATATACATACAATGTTGATAGTATTTTGTTTTTTATACACAAATAAAATATAAATATTTATATATTAGGCCTATAGTTTATTGATATATAAAATGCCCAGAGTGGCTCACTGAACCTCCCGACCCTGATGCTGTCATACCAAAGTGACCTGCTATGGAACATATAACATAATATATAATATAACAGGTATGCATGTCAGCTGAACCTAATGTGAACCAAGAGCCTGCACTCTGGGGTTTAGCAATAGTAGCTAAGCAACAAGCCATCATGTGTGGCTGTTTTTATTTGAAATTGATTCAGTGAACAAAGTCACTGTGTAATAAAAAGTTTACACATGTCATGACTCACATCCTTTTTGAGGAAGGGCTTCTACGGCTGGAATTAGGTTAAATACAGTAGAAGATGCTGTCACTAAACTAATGCATCTTTAGCGGCTTTTTATAAACCTAAAAGAGGTTACCCTTTAGGTCGATCCTTCGATGCCACCCGTAACACCATTTGTTTTCCATGAATACATACATTTACACAGCTACTACTTTGGCGGTGTGCACCAGGTATTTGCCTATAGGGCGGCCACCTGATCTGGACCGCAGAGTGCCCTGAGAAGGTGCACATTAAGGAACAACATACAGTAAAGTGTGTGGGTGAGATGTCTTGCACAACCTCAGGCCAATCCCTGACTCATATCTCTTCCTGTGGACAGGCTCTTGCTTGCAGTCTATACCCTACAGGAGCCTATCCCCTGCATTAAAGGGTCACTGGGTTCACTATTACTACTAAAAGATAATAGGCATTACAGCCAGAAGCATAGTATACAGGGAATACAATGATATGATATTGGTGTTAATGCTGACCAATATTAACAGTGCTTATTCTCGCCGTCATTCCATTGTAGCTGCAGTTTGTTGCTGTTTTTTTTATGTACCTCGCACAATGCTTTGTTTTTGTGCGAGGTACAATTCATTGATTGTTTATTATAAACTGCAGTCACTGATTTGCTTGTTGCATATGACAAGTACGTTTTTGCTATAGCTGTTGGATGAGCAAAGTTATTCTGAAATCAAGTCTATATCTAAATTATATTCACCGTTTAGAAATATTGCATTGGCGACAGACCATGGGGAGGTTGGTGAGAACCACGTCTGTGTCTGTACCATCTAGGTCAGTTTAGGAACCTTAATACAGGATTAATAGTCACATGGCAATGTTTGGAAATTCCAGCAGATGAACAATATTCATAAGAACCCCCTCTGATTAATGAACGTGTACATTATTTAGGAAATGAGTAGGTAGGGGCTATCACATATTCACCAACTATAATAGCTATTGTACAAATGATCGATATCTCAAAACAATAGATTATAAGATAATAACTGATGGCTTGTTGCTATGAACACAGTTGTAGTCTGTAGGGCAACTGGCCTTTGCCTCTTGGTAAAACTGGAGAATACAAACAACTTAAAATGTGTTGCAATACCAATCTCATGCTTTGATTGTGCTCAGCCTCACTGGGAAGCAGCTTTCTATAGACGCATCTGTTAAGTTACTAAATATTAATGCACTGTACTGCAATGTCAAATATAAATGTCAAATGTTTTATGTATAACTTTAGACTCACCGATACACTGAGAAATACAGATAATGAAATGCGTCCAATATCTTTAAAGTTAAGATAAAAAAAGAAATGAATGAGAACAGCTAGAAATAAGACACAGACCCAGAAGTGACAGAAGTGACATCCCCACTCTAACATAACTCAGCATATCTATTTCTTTTGTCTCTGCATGAATCTTCTTAGGCACAAGTACATGTGCCAATACATGTACAATAATATAATTAAAGTATTACAATGCAGAAGAAACTCAACCAAGACATGAATGTACACATAAAATGAAAAAAAAAAAGATTTTGATTATTAATAATTCAGGGATGAATTAATTGAAATGCCCATACAGTTAGCAAACCAAAAGTTTGCATACGCAGTGCAGCATAATCAATTGAGGGCCATTCCCAAGCCGTTACAGTCATCCATGTGTATGCAGTTGTCTGAACTTCACTGATGGCTATGCAGTCTCACCTGATAAGCCACCATGTTGAGGAAGTAGTTGTAGACCCCACTTTGGGTCCCCACTTGACTAGCCGACATTGTGTTTCGGTCAGTGCTGTATCACCTCCACCACCAACAAAGGCCGCCACCGCAACGACCACTACTACATCAGTCCAGTTGAAGTTGACAAAAAAAACAACAACTAAAACTAAAAAAATCTTTACCAGAGAGCTGGCAACCAGGGCATCATCAGCACCTCAACAGGGTGAGAACCGCCACTTTGTTTTACCATGAAGACACGTAACGGGTCTGAATGGTGATGAACAGGAAAAAAATCCAGTCCTAAGACCCCAGTGGCTCAGTCCCGGTGATCGCTCCTTACGCTGCCAGATGGTTTGAGAGTAAAGCTTGGAGTCCCTGCTAACGACCAACCAACTGCTGCAATGTCCGGTCCAACTTCACAGTGGAATCATTCTGCTTTTTTTCATGTGTGTGTGTGTGTGTGTGTGTGTACTCTACATAGCTAGGCTCTGCGTCTGTCGCGAACCCTGCCAGAAAATAGGGAGAGGGAGAGGGACAGAGAGAGAGAGAGAGAGAGAGAGAGAGAGGTGGTGGCAAATACCCAATGCCCCCCCATCACGTCCCCTCCCCCCTCCCCTGACACTACCCGGTCAGATTAGGCCAGATCGGTGAGGGTGGAGGGAGGGATAGGAGGGATAGGAGGGAGGTAGGGCGGGATAGGCAAGGAGGGGGAGGAGGTGGTGGAGATGGAGAGGGACTGGCACCATCTGTCCTCCCTGTCCTCCCCCTCACACCCCACCCCACCCCCACCCCCATCCCCACCCCAGGGCAGCCTCACTGCTTGCCCCTGCAGGACCCTGGCAGACCCCGCACCACGGCAAGGTATGCCAAACGGTGGGCCAATGCCTCTGTGTAATCCGGATTTAATAATAAATTAAGGATTTATCCCACTGATGTCCAGATGATACCTGACACTTCACGCACCCCCACGGTACTTGCGCAAATCCCGCCCTGTTTATAAAATCCCTGTTTATAGACCTGTAATTATAGAGCCGGCATCTATAATCCTACCAAGAACTATTTATCGTCATGACACAACTCAGAACATAAAGCGGCCAGAATGTCACCGATTAGAGGCTGTCTGTGATGGAATTGACCGGATACTGGTTGGATTTTGAGTATTATCAAGTAACATAGCATCTCAATATGTTGTTGACATCATAATGAGTGCATACCACATGGGAATAAATCAAATCCAAAACAAATGTCTGTGTGCAGGCGAGGGACTGCATCAGATTAGATGTGAGTTAGTGTGAGGGGCGGTGGGGGGGGGGGGGGCGAGGGACCGCGTCAGATTAGATGTGAGTTAGTGTGAGGGGCGGTGGGGGGGGGGGGGGGGGGGGCGAGGGACCGCGTCAGATTAGATGTGAGTTAGTGTGTGGAGCGGTACGTCAGGATAATCCTTTCATTGTTCGGCCTTCATCTTCAGCCACGGTCACCTTCAGTCCTGCACCCATCCCAAAGCCCGGCTGTATCACTCTCTCTCTCTCTGTAACTGACATGTGTCTCTCTCACTCTCTCCCAACCACCACTGCTAACATCTATGAGGGTAGCTCAGGACATCCTGACCGAGAGGGTGACAGGCGGATCAACATGTTGAGGACTATGAGAGCCAACATCATGCCAGCTACTAGTGGGTGTTCTCTTGTCCTGGTGCCTCTGTCAGAGAGGCATTATGTATTACAACTACAGTGACCATGAGTATAGCATGAGAGAGCCTATATGTTGGCATGATGGAATAAAGTCTGTGCCAATATCTCTGTCACTGCTTCTAATAATAGCACAATACAAATATTTCTGCATTGACCTTATCGATTTTATGTGGCAAGCTAGATTCTTCTGAGAGGTTAGCATGGTTCAACCCCATAAAGAGGATGGACTTAAAGTAACTTGAATGCTATCTTAGCAGAGCTATCTTAGTGGAAAAGCAACTGTTTCCCTTCATTAAAATCATTGGTATTCTTATCATTCATAAAATCTTGGTACACAAGTTGTTTCGACATTTTTTCACCCCAAAATATGGGAAAAACGGGCTTTGCTGCAGCCAAAAATCAATGCTTCCAAACAAACATGAGCTGCAATGTTCCAAGGCCAATGTAGGAGAATTGAGTTTGATGTAAATCTAAAACCTCAGACCCTCAGTGTAATATTATTATGGATTAGTCCTGTAAACATTTCTAAACCAATTAGTCCCACAGACAAGCATGTCTAACTCTCAGTGGTCAAGGCACCTCCCTCCCCCTCCCACTCACCCAGTGAGATGCTGCCCGGCATTCCTAGGGGCCCTTTCACTCTCAGATAATTGCTGTTGCATTGTGGGAGAAGGGAGAGAGGGCCCGAGATGAATAAACAAAAGCAAATTAGAGGATGCAAATTAGCGCTTGAGTAATCTATGGTTTCAATAGGTTTGTGGAATAACAGTTGGATCAAATCCAAGTTCAGTTGCACGCACACACACACACACACACACACACATGCGTGCACACACACACACACACACACACACGTTAAGATAAACGATTCACTATTCACACAGCTAATCCTTTCTTTAGCAAAACATTTTTCAAAAGTTGTATCCATAAGTCAAATGGGGAAAAAAAATGTCTTGTGTCAATGACTCACATAGTTACAAGTGAGAAACATTGAGATTCCATGGAAACGTAGCGATTCATTGACTGTGGCAGCGCACGCCATACATTCCCCTCTGATCCGGAGCAGATTCAAACCTCTGTCACTCGGGGGATTATGTTGGAAAAATGATGATTGCCTCATATTTCCAAATTGAACTTTTGACGTGTTAGGATTGAATAAATAAAGGATGAAATACATTTAAATAGTAGGCTTATGCCTTAAAAGTTTCACAAAGTTGTGTCAGTGACAAACCACTTTTGTTTTGGATTTATTTTGAATACGATACTAAATCATAGGCCTCTGTGTACATCACAGTGTACAGTTATATTTACACGGGATACATCATTAAATATGCTTTTTCCTCATACCTATAGAAATATCTGCCCTCTACTATCTCAACATATACTATAAAGACTGAAGTAGACTTCAATCCATATCTGGGTCTTACCTGGGCCCAAAGACAGAAGCAAGACATAACTTCCCATAGACACTCAAAGGTAATTCCAAATGTCCACAGAGCTGTCATCAATTATCAGTCATAGAGCAAAATGAAGGGAAGCGGTGTCCGACTGGACCTGAAGCCATTACTGTGTGGCTCTGTCAACCATACATCTTCCCACGCTGGCAGGGCTGCACATGCATGGTGTATGAGGGGGAGAGGCAGCAGGTGTGATTTTAGACCTTGCTGTGACTGAGGAGACAGAGAGGTTTCTTTTTCCTTTAAGCAGATTACCACAGGTGGATTGTGCTAATACCAGCAAGGACCAGAAAATGCTGGGAGACACGGTTTAATCTGTTGCTGTGGTTAACACGAAGGCTGTTCATGCAGAACGCAATACAAGTCAAAGTGTTTGATAGCCTACAGACTGCGTTATTAATTTGTGTTGCAAACTTATGATTGTTCCGCTTTATGAACCTTGAGGCGCAGTTCGAACATGTTGCTCTTCGTGGAGGAAAAGACAGATATTTATAAAGATAAATCATTGAACCTATTTGTACCCTATGTACAAAAATGATTTATTTCAGCAGAATTTGGTTTTGACATTTTTGTTACTTTAATATGTGTCATACTTATTTTATATTGCACACATATTTGCATTACTACTTCAGCAGACACTTGTATCCCTGATGACTGTGACATGGGAGCACCTGGAGACCATCCTGGCTGACTGCACACACATCAGAAAGATGTACAAGTAAAACACGTTTTGTTAGATGTTTTCATGACATTTTGGTCATCGATACCGTGCTCACAAAGAAATATGACGTGAACAAATTGAATTCATCAAAGGGTTAAATGATGATTGACATATTCTGATTATTTGAATTGTTCATTTTTTATACGTGTTTAGGCCTACATGCTATTGCACATCTTAATTAACAATGACTTTGTTTAGATCGTAAATGTGTATCGTGGAATTAAAAATGTTGCTTGTATGATCATTGCGATAGAAAATATTACATATCAAATAACTTTTGTTATGGTTCAAATATGAAAAGAATATGCGAGCTGTGTACTTCCGGTCTTGTTGGCGAGGCTGTGTGAGCAGCATCCGGTGCAACATCGTTTTCCTTCCGACTCTTGTGTCTTCTTCCCCCCAAGTAACGGAGCTAACATGGCAGCCGAGGGCGACGTCGATCTGGATCTAGAGGCTGAGGAAAACTGCACCGGGAAACCGGTGGAAAAGCCTCGCAAACATGACAGCGGCGCGGCGGACCTGGAGAGGGTTACGGACTACGCGGAGGAGAAGGAGATCTCCAGCTCGGACCTGGAGACGGTGAGGAGGAGCAGGAGGAGCAGGGGACGAGCTACGTTAGCTAGCTAGCCAGCATGTGGCCGACACCGGCTTTAGCCCCCAGCTAGTGTCGCCTGTGGGTCCTTCGGTGCAGTTTAAAGTGTTAAAGTGAATCGAGGAAGTGCGTTACTCAAATACGAAGGAGTCTGGCCATGTGGACAATATTGTCCGTACGGAGCTGTGGACAGCTGATTGTCAAACGTTGCTGTGTCTTTCTGTTTCAGGCCATGTCCGTGATCGGAGACAGAAGATCGCGAGAACAGAAAGCCAAACAGGACAGGTGGGCGAAATGTTGACTTTGGCTTTTGAATGAATGAATGTGATTTCTTTCAGTGAATGCAGTATGTCAAGTTTTCCATTATATCTGGTAATAGACAACACAGATGTAATGTATAGTGAGCACTAGCAGTACACCTGCTAAACGGGCACCCTGACGTCATGCAGCAACTCATTTAAAGTGTGTGGTGCGTTAATGTATAGACATATAGACATTGAATGAACAACCACACGTTTGCTGAGAGAAAACTTATTGATAAGCTATTTACTGTTCGACATGCATCCTGATCAATAATAAATCTGATCTAATAAATATATGGCACTTGCATGTTATCCATCTGGCATGGTGCATCTTCTCTGTCAGACTGTTGTGGATGTATAACTAAGTATAGCCGTCTCATTGGGGCTATTGTCATGTTCACACAGGCAAAACGTGAGTTATGTTATATGCAGACGGTCATGTTTGTCTGTTAAAGTCTCTCTGAATAATAAATGCACACAATCCATCCAGACAGTGACGGATTGTGATGATGATGTTATTGGTTGTTTGTTGGTATTGGTATTGCTCTAGAGTCTATACTCATACTAACGTATGGCTCACAACAATTCAACGCCAGGTACTAACATTTGCTTTATCATTTCAGAGAAAAAGAATTGGCAAAAGTCACAATCAAGAGAGAAGATGTAGAACTAATAGTAAGTTTTCCATTAATAAGCACCCTGAATTATTGAATTGTGCTTACTGCGTTGCAATTCTTACAATTTCAAGATTATGTTGTAAGTGTAGCTGGACATGGCTGTTTTACGGCAGAATTGAGGTTCAGGTGGGTCTTTTTATCTTGGGAGATTGTTTACATTAACTTGTATAGTTCTTGGTGTTACCCACTCATGTATGTAAGCTATAGCTTGAAGATGTGCTGATTTGGTGGTACTATGATTTGTGATAATCCACAGATGTCTGAGATGGAGATTTCCAGGGGCGTGGCAGAGCGCAGTCTGAGGGAACATATGGGAAACGTAGTGGAGGCTCTGGTAGCGCTGACAAACTGAGGGTTGGACTGTTGCACCTTCATAACATCATATACGCACCTGACCTGCTTCATGCTCTCATGTTGGCATCTTATACTGGCCTGATACAACTGTTGGATTACCAAGATCTTTTTTATTTAAATAAAATGTCACATTTGGTTAACAGCCTAGTTTTTTTTCTTGTCCTTAAAATCTTCACAATTAGCCTGCCAGTGTCAATCAGTGAATGCCTCTATAACCCAAATCCAGTCATTAATGGCTCAATTACATTTTCGGACCAATGGGTCTATTCTGTGAGCAATAACCGATTTCAAGAATTGTTTAAACCAATGATATCCATTTTGTCTATCCTGTGCAACTGAAACCTGTTACAAGGGAACCAAATGGTTGAGTGAGCCAAACCTGGGTGCCTTTGAGTCCTGCACTAACACATCTTGCATGCGCTAAATAGGGAATGTTCATGGGAAAAAACCAAAAACGTTCTATTCTAAAAGTTTTGATATGAGAAATCAAAAACATTGTATTTTATTAACATTGGAGTAACTCATTTAACACAAAATATATTGATGGATATTTGAAGTCAATGCCAGACAGAATAGAACACTACAAAATGACATTGGCCCTTTGCAAATTTTGTATTTCCATTCAACTTAAACCATACCCAATAAAAAAGGTTTGGGGAGCCAGCAGCACAGTCCTCTGACTAATAATCTGTACATAAACAGGAGAGTCGAGATGTTGATGGTCTCATCTTCTGCACTAATCCAACCAGAGTGCAGTGCAGTAGTAAAAAAAAAAAAAGAAGTAAAAGCTGTTTCTACCGATGCATCTGGGAGGGACACAATTACGGGGACCAAAAACGCCACTTAAAGTCTTAAGAAATGTGGCGTGGGCCTGGTGAGATTGGCGTCTGCGATGCTCCGGCTTTATGTCTTTCGCTTCTTCACTGTGGGCTTGTCGAACACATCTCTCACCCCTGCCGCCTTCTGTTTGAAAAACTTGGTGTTTTGGGCACTCTCCTGTGCCCAGGCGGAGTCGAACGACGTGGTGTCCTGGTCCACCAGATGGGTGTACTTTGTGCGTCCGGAACGGCCAAAGTTTTTGACCTGGCAAAGGAAATGCAAATAGTTAAGCAGCAGAAAAAACAGTTATAGATGAGCTACTGTGAAGACATGTGAACAGCATGCCGAGTGTCAAGCGGCAGAAGAACATAAGTCTGACCTGCATGACTTTTGGAAGAATGGTTTTGTTGAAGTGGTCCTCCAAGGTAGGAGCACTGAAGTCTCTCTTGAATACATCTTGCTCGTCATCCTAGAAAAACATCACACGTCACATTTAGTCATTAGCCAAAATGACAGACTGCAAGATGGAAAAGGATATTGGAACTAAATGTGCAACTCAAACAGCAATTCACTCTTCATTATGTCCACAAAAACAATATTAAAAAATTAAACCTATACAACCTATATGTTGTCTAGTTTACGAGGCAAATTGCAGGGTACTAGTTCAGCGACTAATTCTCCGGAGCGCTAAACAAGCTTCAGACATTAATTTATATTAACACCTTTTAGTGGTGTTCGGCTAGTTTAAATTTTAGCTTGATGTTGATTGGTTACATTTGAATTTGAATGAATGGCCACTGTTAACGTCAGCTAAGTTTATAATTTCCTACCGATGCACAAAAAAGATAAATACTCACCATGAAGAAGGCTCCCCTGTGGTAGTACTTCTGCAGGAACTTATATTTGCCCTTGGACGCCTTGTTGGTAATAACTTTGCCGCTGTTACGCAGTTCTGCCCTGCGCTCCTCCTCTGTGAGGCTGTGGAACCTTTCAATCTCAGCCTTCTCCTTTTCCATCCTAGGAGCCAATGAGATGTCAATGTCAATACCTAGAAGCTCTGTTGTATGCTGAGGGACTTGCGAATACACCACAGTCACTAAGTAACCATAGATTAGCTATTACCCAAAAAATATCCAGCAGTACTTCTACTTCAGGAGGATTGTCTTGACTTTACAACACAATTTTCTCCGGTTCCATTTGTGTTTACATTGTAGTTTATATAATGTTGTTTGAAATATCTCATGATGAATGCACGTAGTCATCATTAACCCATCATCTACTCACGCTTCTCTGGCCTCTCGGTCCCTCTTGATGCGCTTCAGCTCTCGGACCTTCCAGGCCTCGTACTCCTCCTCCTCGTTCTCCCCATCCGTGTCCAAGGCGTCCAGAGCAGCCAGCGTGCGCCGGTTCTCCTCAAACTCCTTCTTGGCCTCCTCCTCCACTATCTTCAGCGTGTAGCGCCTCCGCTCTTCCACCTGCTTCTTGGCCTCGGCCTCCAGCTCCTTCTGTTTCAGCTCCTCCACCTCCCGCTCTACCACGGTTACCCGGTCCTTCCTGTAGTGCACATGAGCACAAGTAGAGGTTTGATACTGTGGAAAAGGTTATTTATGTTATTTGGTATCTATGTTGTTGAATTATCATCAGGATAGCACATAGCTGAAGTTAAAAGCTGTTTGGGATAATTAGTGGTACAACCCTAGGAACCCAGGAACCCTAGAGGAATTATTTTACCCCCCAAAAAGTCCCTGCTCAGGGGGTAGTACTGTCCAAAATTACAGGAATTTGGGGGGTGGGGCTTGCACTTGCAGTACTGAATATTTCTTGACTGGTCGAGAGTAGCAGCATTTTATTGGACATGATCAACATGATGGAGAAGAAAGCATTAGACAGATGGGCCGACAACGAAGTCAAGGCCTTATTGATCTGTTTGCTTACTTTAAGTGAAGCATTTCAGGCGTTTTGAATCTGCTTTGCTACTACTGCTCGTCTTCTTTTCCAGTGTTGACTCAATGACCCCATTGGCAAAGTAAATCATGATCAACAAGGCAACATCTGTGCACACAGCTTCATCCATGTTAGTTGGCTCACCTTTATCATCGGTACTAAACCCAACATACTCCCAAACAGGGGCACATTTTTGAGACATTTTTCTTTTTTACTAGTACGCTACAACTCGCAGTTGCCATCTTTCTCAGCTCAGCAGCCTGTTCCACCAGTAGACTGACATCTGGTGGTGCATGCTTTGCACTACAATAATCTTTACGGGTCTTTAAACCGGAGCGGAAGCGCAGACACGGGCTGAAGGAACCTTTTAGTTCCTTGAAAAGTAGTTAAGTAGACTAAAAGTTCCAGATACTTTGAGTGGAAATGCAGCTTAAGATAGGATTTACTTACTTCCTTATGAAGACAGGCTTCAGTCGTGGCTCAGCTTCATCCTCGCTGTCAGTGTATTCCTCATATTCAGACTCAGACTCAGCCTCCTCCCCCGACTTCCCTTCCTCTTCCACCTCCATAATCTCCATGTCTTCATTCTTTCGTTCCTCAGCCCTCTGGCGCATCATCTGTCTCCGCCTCTCGATTTCCTTTGTAGAGGAATCACATCCACAGATTTGTTTCTCACTGAGCGGACAATATTTATTTTTGCTCAAAACGGCAAAGAAAAAATGTGAAAATCATCTAAACCTCATCGTCAACTTCTTCTTCCTCTTCTTCCTCCTCCTCTTCCTCCTCCTCACTGCTTTCCTCGCGTTCTGGGTGCCAGGTTCCCTCATCAGAGTCCTCACTGCTCTCTGCTATCAACTCGGGCTCCGCGATCTGTCTGTGTCTTGCAAGCCTGGAGGAAGACATGAGCCCAAATAAGCATTTCTAGTGGTATTAGCAACACAAGTGTATGGTTATGAGATGGTGCCGTTTTTAGAGAAATAGTTTGGTACGTATAAAACACTATTAGTTTCCACCAATGATGCTGATTGACAAATGTAAACTGTGGCTATTTGCTAATGCCATTAGGGTCATTATTAGTACAGACAATTGACAAAGCATTTTTTCTCCATGCATCGTTACGCATGTTTATTTAAAAAAGAAAAAGAAAATCATGTTCATGTTCATCAGACTTTAAGTTTCATATTGTACTGGTTTGTTTTAATTATTATCAGTATACTGTGTACTAGTTCCAGCCCCACTTTTTAAAGATGTTCTGTGACTCAGGACGACTCATTGAATTATGAAGCGAAACTAAACAGAAATGATGGATGATCATCAAGGCAAGCTCTAAGCCATAGTTATCTTAACTTGAGACACGCACGACAAACAAGAGACATGTACCTCTCCTCCACATCCTCCGACACTCGGTTAAGCAGACGTTTGAGACGTGGATCCGAGACCTCCTCTTCCTCCAGCTCCGTCTCTGGCTCAGCATCCTTTCCTTTCTTCACGAACTGGAAATCCTCTTCTTCCTCATCCGACGACTCCATCGGAGCATAGTCGGGACGCTTACCGGAGACGTACCTTTTCACCTTCACCTTCTCCATAGAAATCTCACCTGTTCATGTGTAAATGGGGTCATAACATTAAGTTAAACGTATTCAAATGCAGCGCGATACATTTCAAAGTCCATAACTAAGAGTTGTACTTGAATCAGAGCATCAATAATAATAATAACAACAATAACGTCAGGTCGGGGGTAGTGGCTTAAAGTTCAGAGAAGATGGCATATGCATATGTACTTAATATGGCCCAGGATAAGGATTAACTGAATCCGCGTTTACACATATACTTTAATATCCTATACAATATCCTCTCCGATGGTCCGTCCAACATTTACATGACATGAAACACTGCTACGCCATGTTATCGTTGCACCGCTAGCTACATAGCTAAACTGCTAGTCGCATAGCAAGACGACATCTCACCTTTCTCGTTTCGGATCGGTACCGCTCCCGCCGTAGACTGGATGGGGGGTAACTTCATATTGAGGGCCTCACGTCCAGACATGATTGCCCGAATTAATACACCAACAAAACAAAAATATAAGCCTTGTCAAATATTGCCTTTACAACACACGCTCATAAACCCTCGACTCGAACGGAAGTCTAACGCTGGGGGGAAAGAACGGACCGGAAGCACTATTAGTCCGACTGGATCACTATAGTCATAGATTTTAGTTCCTGTTACATATACAAAAATATGAAAGTCATACATCAGAGTGTGGGCAAATCCTTTATTATGATTGTATAATTCATATGTACATGTAGTGTGAAAAAAAGAATCAGATATTTTTAATTCCACAAACTAATTACATATACTGTTATTATTGTCCCCTCTGCTTAAACAACTCTTCAAGTTTATCTTCAATGGCTGGGTGGGTGCCTTTTAGTCCTCTCACCACCAGCGAGGCCCAAACAAAGTATTCCTGGACTCGCTCTGCAGTCCAACCTGAAAACACACATAGGGCTTGTGTACATTGTGGCATTTCATCAGTTCCCAGACTCCTGTACTAAATGTAGCCTAAAGAAACACCCAGGGGTCTTGGTTATAAAACAATACACACATAGCAGTAATAGCACTATAGCAGCTGTAATAAGAAAAGCAGAAAGCAGCAAAATACAATGGACAACAAAACAAAAGGCCACCTTTAGGTGTGCAGCGATTGAGGTCTCTCAAGTTGTACAGTTTGTCAGCCAGTTTGACCAGTTTGGCCTGGTGGCTGCAGTGGGGCGCGTGCTCCACTTGTAGACGTTTCCTCTCTTGTTTGGGGAGGGTTTTGTCATCCGTCACTTCTTGGACAATTCGTGCCACCGTTGGCCCAAAAGTTAACTCTAGTTCTGCTATGCTGGTGTCTGTGTCCTCCACAGTATCATGGAGTAGGGCCGCCTGGGAATAAACATGGGGCTATTGGCTGTAGTGACTTTCATATATATATATATATATATATATATATATATATATATATATATATATATATATATATATATATATATATATATATATATTATTATATATAATTATTATTATTATTATTACAATAAACACTGACAACTCACTTGCAACACCTCAATATCCACAATGCCCCCTTCATGGCTGAGGATTCTTGCAACTCCTTGAGAAAAAACACAAACAACTTTAAGCAGACGGCAAATCCACATGTACATAAAGAAAGCACATTAAATGGTAATAACATGACCACCTAACCAACCTATCGGATGGTTGATATACGGGGTTTCGTCTACGTCTTTACGTCGTTGATTGCGATGTTTTTCTGCCGCAAAATTGACCGTTTCCAACAACACAGTCGTGTCTGAATTCATAGTGATGAGCACGGTGATTTAATAACCAAAAGTCTTATTCTAGTCAGTAGTTTAGTTTCGCTCCTGCTGTGAATATCCTAGAGGGGTCCTCTCTGAATAGCTCCGGAGTGAAACAAGCTCCCTGCATGCCTAGTTCCGTTCGTCCCAACTACGGAAGAAGGTAGCTAGCCCTACAGTGAATTAACTCAAATTGTTGTTGTTTAATATTACCGAATGACATTGCATTTGAATTATACCGGTAAATACGCGGAGTTGCGATTTTACAATCGCATATATGCGTTTTTATAAGACCATCATCTATTTGTGGATTTTCAAGCTTGGCAACGTTAGCTCTTAATGAGGGTTGTCATTACATTATCGCAGCCCTTTTTTTTGTATTGTCACCGATCTTAATTTTAGACTGTCAGTAAATATACATATATACATATATATATTTCTATTGTCTCCCATATGAAGAAGCGTGTTTATAGGCGGCTGTTTGGCCCTCCTTGTCACCGGTCTCCATGGCTAACAGCAGGCGAGATTCCCCCGAGCTGCCGGACTTCTCGCTGCTGAAGAGGCTGGCCAGGGACCAGCTCATCTACCTGCTGGAGCAGGTGGGGCTCACTGCACTGCTGATGGTGTTTTTGGACAGATGCTTTAAAATAAGTGGGCAATGTTGGGTGTTCTCCACTATGTGTGGGTTCAAATGTAGACTCTGGGGCAGGAGGATGTATGTCATATATGTTCATACACTCAAAGCTGACATTGCATGTCTGATCTCTCTTCCCTTGCAGCTACCTGGAAGGAAGGACCTCTTTATCGAGGCTGACTTGATGAGCCCTCTTGATCGAATTGCCAATGTCTCTACACTTAAGGTACATTTTACTACCTAGTATGCACTTAGTCAAAGAAGTTCAAGTGAATTAAATCCCATTTTCATTTCTTTGTGTGTGTGTGTGTTTTTTTTTAAAGCAACATGAAGTTGACAAACTCTACAAAGTGGAAAATAAGCCAATTGTGAGCACTTCCGATCAGTAAGTATAGCGCTCCTTTACAGCCCAGCTCATATTGTGGATACATAGCTTACATTCTAGTGAAACTGTTCAAATCTCTTTTTAGATTGTGTTTTCTGATACGTCCAAGACTACAAACTGTGAAGTGGATTTGTGGTATGTATTGTGTGGTACAATATTCTGCAATAGCCTGGCTTTTCATTATAGAGGAACTGTTATCACACCATTATAATCTGAATAATACAGTAAATTAGCCTACTCAATAATTTGAAGTCTGCTTTTTAACTTTTTTTTGTAGATGTGGTGAATGCAGACAAAGCTGCTGGAAAATTCAGAAGATACAAAATCATATTTACCCCTCAGAAGGTGGAGCACTATGTCCTCTGTCCTGCTTACATTACTCTTGTCTTCTTCCAAATTCCTGAGACGTGCGAATCATTAACACATTTCTGCTGATATCCTGTCGTTCCAGTTCTATGCATGTGAGACAGTATTGGAGGAGCAGGGAATCTTTGGTGGTAGGTGACTTTTGTGTCTGTGTTTTTGTCTCTTTTTCGTTGAATATATCTACGATATCTACAATTTCTGTAAAACAAAAAAATGTTTCTTTCAGACGTAACGACTGATGAGTGGGCGTTTCATCTCCTTCCCCTGGATGATGACATCATCAGCCTGGAGCTCCCCGAGTTCTTTCGAGACTATTTCCTGGTATTGATCTCAAACTGTTGAAAAAATAATGTTTGCTCATTGCTGCAAACTCTTCCCCTTGTGCTGTGTCTAGTTATTTCTAACCTTTATTCTATTCTATTATAATAAAAGTATGTTTAGTGTTTACTTCGTTCTGGTATAATAGAGAAACAATTTTGCATGCCAAAATATATTGTTTATTCCAAATGAGTACATTCCCGCATCCCCACTGTCCCATGCATTTATACAGTAATTTAAAATGGTTTTGTCTATTCCACTTATCTAGTATTGATCCAATTTAAGCTCAATTACACAAAGTCCAAAACACCCACATATGTCTTATGTATTCATCCTAGGAAGGGAACCAACGCTGGGTGCGAACAGTTGGTAGTGCACTGCACCTTCTTCACTCCCTCTACGGCCCCTTCTCTAAGGTCTATGGGATTGGCCGATGTTCCAAGGTGGGATCATAAGTCTGTTATGGTGGCAACACCTATGTCTACATCCAGGTCTTTGAAAATGGCAGTCTCCAATAAGGCTAATGTAACTTTTATATGTGTGTATGAATGCTAATTCTTATGTTATGTGTTGGATGGCACCAGATGGCATATGAGTCCTGGCGGGAGCAAGTAGAAGAAGGAGAACAGAAAGCTCGCAATGGGGAAATTGGAAGTGTTTTTCTTATTGATAGAGGTATGAAGAGAGAGTTTTCCCTACTAATTTGCTAATTTACACATTTTCTATTTTCCCTTTAATGGTTCATCTTTGCCATTCCAGATGTGGACTACGTAACTCCTATGTGCTCCCAAGTTGTCTATGAAGGATTAGTGGATGACATCTTTAGAATCAAATGTGGTATGTACCACAAGTCACATGCAGTTGTGATTAGCTTGAGGTGTCCTTTTTAGAGTTAGTTTTTTATTTCCATCATGTTTTTATGGCTCATAATGAAAAGACAAATACAAACTATGAGACTATGGGCAGCTAGCAAGAAGAAAGTATTCATGTCGAATCAAGTGGACTTCCAAGAACATTCCAAAGAACTATTATTTTCTATTTTAAAAAATGTAATTTTATCTCTGCACACTACATGACATCGTATTACATTACATTACATCATTTAGTAGAGATCTTTCTCCATAGCTCTCAAGAACAGATATCATTAGTACAGTCACAACCTTGTTTGCGGCTGAATGTCAACCGTGTGACCTGACTATTTATTCTGCAGGGTGTGTGGAGTTTGGGCCGGACGTTACATCATCTGACAAAAGTTTAAAAGTAATGCTTAACTCTCAAGATAAGGTAGGATAAAAAAAGATTCAACAACAGTACTTGGGAATAACGTTAATCTAAAAGATTATAACATGTTTATTAATCTAAAAGATTATAAAAAGTGCCAAGCTGAATTTTTTTCCTGTCGAATATACCTCAGGTGTTCAACGAAATTCGGAATGAGCATTTCTCCAATGTTTTTGGGTTTCTCAGTCAGAAAGCCAGAAATCTTCAGACTGCATACGACGTGAGTGAAGCATGGGCATCATGTGTGCAGCACTATTCCAGAAGCTCCTATTACCACCAGTCAGAATTAATTAAATAAATAAATGAATCCTGTGTTATTCTTCAGAAAAGACGTGGTATGGATATAAAACAGATGAAGACATTTGTCTCAGAGGAACTCAAAGGCTTAAAACAAGAGCATCGGCTGTTGAGTTTACGTGAGTCATACTTTGAGTGTACAGTTTTCATCTTGAAATTGTTACATTTGTTCATTAAGTAAACAAAAACATAATTCATTACAGATATCGGTGCCAGTGAATCAATGATGAAGAAGAAGACAAAGCAGGACTTTCAGGAACTGTTGAAAACCGAACACTGTAAGATGGCTTCACTGCACTGGATAAAGAAACTATGATTTTACATTATTATAACATTGCAGTACAATATTGCAAAACATAATTAGTGTCTTTCTTCACTAATCCTGACAGCCTTACTGGAAGGATTTGACATCCGAGAATGTATTTCCTCCATAGAGGAGCACATCAACAGACAAGTGAGTTGCAGATACACACACATGCATAGTAGTAACAGTTCAGTAGAAAACTCCTTATTCAATTATTAATGAATTGGCCTTCCTTAAGATCTCTATGATAGAAAGCCTGCGACTCCTCTGTCTCCTGTCTCTCACAGAAAATGGTAAGTCTTCTTGATGTGCAGTCTACATGCAAATTAAAGCCCTCCCCATGCTGCAGTAACAATGACTGATTGTGTTTTCTCACAGGTCTACTCTCCAAAGATTACAAATCAATAAAAGCACAATACCTACAGGTAAACCTTAATAAAATAATAACGGTATGGTTATCATACTGATAAACATAGTCGAGTGGAACTTGGTGAATTAATATTGTTTTTCCCTGTTTGGCTTGGCCTGGTCAGAGTTATGGCGTAGACCACCTTCTGACATTTGCCAACCTGAAGCAGCTTGGAGTTCTGGTGGAGCAGCAAACGGGGGAGACCCTGACCGTCATGGAAAGCAAAGTTGGCAAGCTGGTTAACGATAAAACTGGAGGTGAAACAGGCGCCAAACTAAAAATTGTACTATGCTATATCATCCTCCCCTCCTGAAATCATGTACTTCATAACTTGAAATACTAGTGCATATCAGCAATGTTATAATCTCACTCATGCAGGCACGCACACACACACTTATATTACATTGTTTTGTTTTTTTAGGAAAGCTGACTGATGCCTTTTCTTCTTTGGCGAAGAAGAGCCATTTCCGAGCCTTGAGTAGAAGACTAAACTTGGTAAGTAATCAGGCCATTCAATTTAACCACAATGGTTCGATATCTAGATTCCTTGATCCGGTGGAAAATGTCAAACACTCATTCCAAACATTATACTGCTGTAACAAGTACAGTGTTGATTAATTGCTAAATACATTTGTAATGTATATAACGATGCTATTGCTGTCATTTGACCATTTGCTGTAAAGGTGCCTAAATCAGATGAAGACTACGACCTGCGCGTTCCCAAAGACATGGCCTACATTTTCAGTGGGGCTTACATCCCACTCAGCTGTAAACTCGTTGAACAGGTGGGTCATTCAGCCTGACCACTATGCCACTGCACTGCTTAACTGGCTCCTGTTGTGGTGTTGACAGCAGAAGTATGGAGGAGATTGAACCGCAGGGAGTTGAGATTTCACAAGGCTTCTAATGTGTCTGGTCGTGTCTTTAGGTTTTGGAGCGAGATGGCTGGACAGGCTTGGAAGAAGTCACCAGGTTACTCAATGGCCATGAATTTGCAGCCTCAGGTTAGATGACAGCACTTAAGCGATGCTGTTATTTATTATAGTAGAACAATATATCTGTTTCTGTACATCCATTTACAATTACAAATGGGCACAGTGTGTTTAAATGTGTGAATGTCATGGATTCAAGAAGATGCACATTGTCTCTCATCAGGCAGCAGTGAAGCTGATGTGAAAGCAAGGAGTGAATCTCAGAGGACCATTCTGGTCATGTTCCTTGGGGGATGTACCTTCTCTGAGATCTCAGCCCTACGTTTCCTTGGCAAAGAGAAAGGTAGAAAGGAGCTGATTTAAATAATAAAGTGTGATTATGGATGGTGAATTTGAATGGTTGGTTTCACTCTTATCAGCCATTAAGCAGCACTCATTCGTTTTTTTATTGCTATAAAACGTGACTGGCAAGAAAGAAATTGGATATCACGATTTACTGTATTGGGGTTTTCTCTTTTCTTTTTAGGTTATAAATTCATCATTGTTACGACAGCCATCACAAACAGTGCCAGACTCATCGAGGCTTTGTTGGATAACCACGTATGAGTCCTGAGTGTCGGTCTATTTCAGGACACGCTATGACTCTGCCATTGCCACGATCATGGACAGAAATGGAAACGTTCCTGCTGCTGTAAAGGATTTTGACCACAATGCGGGACCACTGGCATTACTGAATGGGAGTATTGTTTCTGAACCAGATTCTTGGATTGATGGAAAAAAACAAAAAATGGATACCATGAAGAAAAATGAATAAATGTTTTAATATGTTTTATGTCGGTGTTATCTTATGTGCACTGTTGTCTTCCAAAATTAATTATTTGTATTATTTTTTTTTAAATAAATGTTATAGGCGTAAGATTAAAGCTATACACTCCTTCAGTCATTAATTTATTTTTCAAATATTGTATTGCATGGTAGACAGAGGTGTAATAGGCTAGGGAAACATTACTGTCCCATTAGTTAACAGCACACCACACCCAGCACCGTGTCGTGGCGCTTGGTTTTGGACACTGACGCCGTCGCGAGGGGCGGGGCTGTTCATTGGCTCCCGTGTGCAGCCAATGAGCTGCGCACGCCAACCCACAGTCAGCCAATCAGAGCGAAGTATTCTTTTAACGCGTATTTTGAATCTCCGTTAAGGTGGTTGGACGTCGCGGCCAAAGGTGACGGTTTGCGGATAGCGTCTGCGGTGAAAAGGTTTTTTTGTTGTCATTTACAACTGTTAAAAAACCTGGAAATCAGCGATGAGAAAGAGGTAGGCCTTACGGCGGCGATGTAATTTCTAACAATTGTTTTAAACTCGTAAAACGCATTAAAACAAAGCGACGTCAGTTAGCCGTTATATTAGCGAGATTAGCCTAGCTGTACGTCAGTGTATTCAGTGCCCTAGAAACCCAACGTGTTGTTTGTATATGAAATGTTTGTGTCGTTTTTTCTGGACAAAAAATAAAAAATTAGTCGGAATGATTAGGAATAATCGTGTTAGATGTTGTCTATGTTGTTGATCCATGTGTTTGGGGTGTATTTCTGTGCAGTGAGGTGCTCGCAGCCGAGTCTGTGTCATGCTTGAATAAAGCGTTATGCCACCTCAAGGACATATGGGAAGAGATAGGGATTCCCGAGGACCAAAGACTACAGAGGACAAATGTCGTCAAGAATCATATTAAGGTGATTGTTTTATTATATATACATGTGTGTGCGTATATATATATTTGACTTTCAGTAGAAACCCACATTGACCTGTGTATCTGTCATCTATGCTCGTGGGGAGTGGCCATTCAGCATTATCTTGCTTCATTGTTATTAACGCCTATCGATACTCACTGTTAACGCTGATGCAGTCCTGCAAAGCTATTGTTGAATAGCTTTTAACAAGCTTTTATAGTTAGGGCAACTTAAAATAGAAACTACAAGGAACCGGTTATGGTGTGAGGTATGCATTTTTTGTGTGATGTATCTGTTTTTTGTTTGTTTTTTTACATTTGCTGGTATTATTTCCACCACATCCAGGGTTTACTGGATATGATGGTCGCTGAGGAGGAAGCTCTGAAAAAGAGGGTCAAGACCAGCATTGAAACATGCCGGCACGACATGGAAAAACTCTGCCTGGAACTTCAATTACCCGTATTTGAGGTTTGCAGAAGTAAAACATTTCACATATGAGTTCACAGACCGCAGATGCGGTTATTAAGAGTCAATGGGCTGTTGCCATAGGTGACGTGCACATTACATTTGATACATTTAAGAACTGGGGGAACAGCATATCTTGAATCGTGAAGTGAACCTCTTGTTTGTCCTTGTGTGTTCAGGAAGAGGTGGGTATCAGTATGCTTCAGCGGGAGAAGGACATCCGCACACGCGTGGAGTTACTGGTGGTGGAGAAGAGCCAGCGCATGCAGCAGCTGAAGGCTCTGGTGGAGCAGGACCAGGATCTCTGCGACCTCCTGTGCTCCATACCGTACGGCATCACAACACACTGTGTCCCCTCACTGGAGCAGCTGGAAAACTTCCGGCAACACGTAGCTAGCCAGACGGCTGAGAAGGTGCGAGGAACACTTGGCTTTTTATTATCGTTACGTTAACCTATATTTCCTTTTTCAAAATGTCAATAAAACTATTGGTAGCAGGAATGTTTTTACATCTTGATGGATATCTTGTTTTCAGGGGAGGCGGCATGCTGAGTTTGTGGACATCAAAAGACAGATCATCCTGTGCATGGGTGACCTGGATCAGGTTCCCGAGACCAGCTTTGAAAGGGACATAGTGTGCGAGGATGAGGAAGCCTTCTGCCTGTCCAGAGAGAACATAACCTCTCTCAAGCTGCTCCTCTGTCAGGTGAGAGTTTTTTTATGTATGCACACACTTTGTCTGCAATGATCTCTCTCTCTCTCCATCTCCGTTTGGATGGAACTAGAAATAGAAATCATAGATCTTCTTTGAAGCAAGCTGTGTTTTGCTAACTGGTGCCCCTTGTCTGTCATGGTATTGCTGCAGCTGGAGGAGCGCAGGGTTGAGAACGAGGCCATGTGTGAGGCTCACAGGGAGAGGATCCAGAGGCTGTGGGACAGACTGCAGGTCTCCCAGGAGGAGAGGGAGGCCTTCTCCGACCACATGGTCATGTCAAAGAAAAAGAATCTGGATGCAGTGAGTTATGATGCACAAGTGTATTAATTGTCCTTGTGTGTTTTCAACCAGGCCCAGCTAATTTTGTATCCCTCCTTATCAGCTGCAAGCAGAAGCCCAGCGCCTGGAAGAGCTCAAGCTGTTAAACATCTGCAACGTGACAGAAGCCATCCGCTCTGAGATCGCTGTTTTTTGGGCTAAGTGCTTCCTAAGCACGGACCAGCGACAGGCATTTGTGCCATATTACAGTGGTGAGGGGATCCACAACTGTATTTGTTTGTACAGCATCATAAGTGAGACGTTTATTGTCTGAAGTGAATGCTAAGCATGGTCCCCATGTATTGTATTTCAGATGATTTTACTGAGGAGCTGCTGGGTCTCCATGATGCAGAGATCCTGCGACTAAAGCAGCATTATGAAGCCCACAAAGAGCTGTTCGAGGGAGTTCACCAATGGGAAGAAAGCTGGAGACTTTTCCAGGACCTGGAGGTAAATATCTTTTCATTATTGGGAAAGTAATGCTGTTAAACCTGTTTCACAGCAATGGCCATACAAAAGGAGGCATGTATAATGAATGACCATCCCACAGGGTCTGCTGTATGAAGTTAGTGTAGAGTCTTAAACACTATGGCTATTTAGAAAACGAACTAAACTCTGCCTTTCTAACCACACTTATTCATTTAAGTATACTATTTAAGTTGGTTGACTCAACTTAACGAGTATTATGTTGGGAAATGTTTTCAATACTTTTAACACTTTTATAGCAATAGCCATTTAAACATATTTTTGTATTATGAATGATATATTTATTATGCATATAATGTTGGGGCCGCAGTACATTCTTGTGTGCTAATGCATGCCAGCTACATAATAATGCAAACCAATTATCAGAAATCGTGATACTTTTGAGATTAGTGTTTTTGGGTCTGAAATGTGTGCATTTGTTACATTTGACAATGTAACAAATGCAGTTCCAAGTAATATAGCATGCCCATTAAGTGGGATTACAATGCAGTTTGTATCATACCCTCTGTTTGTCATTTAATTTCCAGAAAAAAGCCACGGATCCCACAAGGTTCACAAACCGGGGAGGAAATCTCCTCAAAGAGGAGAAGCAGAGGGCCGAGTTGCATAAAAGTCTCCCCAAGGTAAAGAGATGACGGTCCGCATTCCAAAGTTATGCCTGAGCGTTTACAATTCACAACGGGACACAATGTCAGTACGAAATGTGCCTCTGTTTGCATCCTCGCACAGCTTGAGAAGAAGCTTACAGCGGAGATCGAGGCGTGGGAAAGCGAGCAGGGCCGGGAGTTCCTGGTGAGTGGACAGAAGTTCATGCAGTACGTGGAGGAACAGTGGGAGATGCACCGCACAGACAAGGAAAATGAGAAACGAGAGCGGGTAAATACAGCACTCTGTACAGGACCTATATTCAACAAGAAGAAAAAAACCTCTTTGCTGGGGACAGGGAAATGCAAGTTGATGCAGCATCTGTAACGCTCTCTTATAACATCGACAGCAACTAAAGAAGAGCCAGCAGATGGAAACGGACATGCTATACGGAACAGTGGTGCGCACGCCCACCAAGCGCCGCGTCCTTGGCACCCCGACCCCCAACAAGACACGGAAGGTAAGGCCACTGTTTTTAAAATGGTATAAATGCATTGCCTGGCTTTGAATGGTTACAATTACTAAACATGTAAATCAAGAATGTATCTTAAGTAGGGCTGGGCGATATGGCCAAAATCTTCTATCCCGATATAGGGCATATAATTGAATATATCTTGTGATATACATCTTGTGGTATATTGTGATATATCAAAATATACCATGTTTTCTGGTAATTCAATTAATAGTCTATTTAAAATAACCACATGGTAAATCGTATTTTTGTATCATGAAAACTACATTCTCATTAATGATGATAATTATCATAGTTCTCATCATTAGTAAGTAACTATCTAACTATCATAGTTCTCCATCATCATTTTTTCATCACTTTACTGTAATGCAGTAGCCTAGAAATCTAGACGCCTCTAGCGGCAGCAAATTTAATTTGCAGCCAGGGGGTCTAGCCTTTTGTCGTCGTTTTGCGCTGCTGGAAACAGAAAATCTGTCAGGCCAATCACATCGTGAGGGGCGGAATCGGAAGCCGGGCTACCATGACGACAGATCTAACACGGAACACGGTTCCGTGTTAGAGGTAAATAATGGCTGCTGCTGCTGGCGAACGGCTGTCTTTCCACTCGGCTTTGGCCGCGACTCTTCAAGACTTGAAGTTAACATTTTATTTGAGAAAAGAACAAAGAACGGCACTGAAGTCTTTCCTCGAAAAGAAATACGTATTCGGAGTTCTGATTAATTACGTAGTCAGAGCCGTCGCTCTGACTACGTCACCTTCTTCGTTGCTCTGATTGGTTGTAAGCGCTATCCTATTGCGTGCAGAGGGAACTTGAAAGACAACCATTTATCCCGCGCACACTGCCAGTGGAGCAATGCCAGACCCTACATCTTTCTGATGTGGGTCTGGCTTGCCAGGCTAGTAATGCAGCCGTTAAAACCAGGAAAAGACAACACATATGCCATATTACGATATCCAAAATCTAAGACGATATTATCTAGTCTCTCATAGCACAATATCGATATATTGCCCAGCCCTACTTCTAAGCATTAAAACAGGTCAGTGGGCTGTTGACGTTATTAACCCATGCCACTATTAATTAATACGAATGTATTTCCAGTTTAATGCTACCTCCAGCATCTCTAGCGCCACCTCTAACAGCACGATGCGCTCAGTCTATGGTGTCTCTGCCTGTCGCTCACCCATGTCCCGCCCTCCACTGTCAGCAAATAAGGTAGGTTTCTCATTCGGTACCGGGTTCCCTCAGAGATCAATAATGAATGTCAACAATGTATTGACGCCTTTAAACCGACATGGAACTAACTGGGAAGCTGTTGTTGATGCTCAATTTGTAATGGAAATAAATGTCTTCAGTCTTTTATCATTATGGATTCCTAACTAAAAGTGTGTATGTTCTGTCCATGTAAGGCCATGGTGCCACGGACACCAGGGCGCACCAAACCCCCCCACGCTGGGCCGCAGCGCTGTAACAAGGAGAATGTGATCCACGTCAAGGCTTCGCCCGTGAGCGGTGCGTTGATGACCCCTGCTAGTCCACAGCGTAACGTCAGCCTAACCTCTGTTGCCAGCACTTATTCAGAATTTGTGGTAATTGTCTTTTCATTTTGATTAGCTACAACAGTGTTGGAATTTCCCATCCAGCAGTATGCATTGCAATGTTGTGTGGCTCAAGCAAAGCAATTCGGGGGTGTAATGGCCCTAGTAGCTACACATGCATTAGTCTCAGTAGTGTCATTGGTGTTATATGGTGTAAATGTAATGGTGTACATTTATGTTTTAGGGCTTGGGCAACACTGAATCTGTTCAGACAAGGTGTGTTCGCCCTTCTAGCCACCAGTTTAACCCTATCTAAATCTATAAACATTGCATGGCACATTAATTTAATCTGTGCAAAAAGCTTGCATTTCTCATGTCAAGGAGATTTGGTCTCTGGATAGGTTTGATGCTGTTTTTACCTGTTTTTCCTAGCTAAAAAAACAACTATTATTCTACTTAACCACTTACTGACCCTTATCACCTCCCTGTAAAAAGAAACATGGCACCCTTTCCTCTGGCAAGCGAAAATCAACTTATGACTGGCTTGTGCTGTTTCCTTCCTTTCTCCTTATACATATTTATATATTTTTGTTTATTCTTCCACAGCGAGACCTGTCCAAGACGGCTAACTCCAAGGGCGAGCCAGACGTCATAAATTCTACTGTCACCCACCTCTGATACTCCTCTAGATTGGATATGATCTAATGTCCATTCCAGTCAGATGAACTACCTTTTTTTACTAATTTGCTGAATGAAGCAAATTAAGTCAAAGCTAATCTTGACTTGGACGGCAAGACCTCTCTGTCTGATTTTCTCAAATCGCAGAATTATATATTCTTTTCTGTAGTGGGTGGGTATTGTCTATATATTACCCACAAATCATCTACATTATCACTGCCCTGGTAGGGGGAATGATTTAACACTATTTTAGCATGAGGCAGATTGGTAGGTATGAAAGATGTAAACACTGTATATTTTCTTATCAAGCATACTTTTGAAGGATGAAAGGGGTGAACTAATGAACTCCTTTTTAATATGCAATTGAGGGTCACGGGCCAAATATTTTGTATTTTTGCACTTTTATATATTACATAGTATAGTTCTATGTCTAATGACGCTATGTTGCATTCACATTCTCCTAAAGTATTATATGTTATGTATGTGTGCATTCACATAATGGTGTAAATATTGTAACTATTGTATTTGCTTCTCCCTGCCATTTTAACAAGCTACTGTTCTAATATTTCTGTTTGTATAAAACAGCTTGTGAAATGTGTGATTTGTATGTATTGGTCTTGTGTAAAGGGGAATCAAAAGTAAAATAATTACATGTATATTAAGGGCATTTAGCAGACGCTTTTGTCCAAAGCGACTTACAATAAGTACATTTGTTAGAAGAAAGTGCAACAGTAAATCGCTATCAGTAGAGTAAGGATTTCACAAGAACGAGTTACAAACATCCAATTGCTAATTATCAAAGAATGTCCAAAAATGAAATGAAACCCATTATTTTTGCTCTAAAAGTGTACAAATATTTGTACTGCTGAACTGCCAGCTAGTCTTAGCAGGGGTGTTGATCAAGTTCCACATCTTGACAATTAATTGAATGACAATGCATACATTACAATCTTGGTGAAGCCTCTATAGACTAATTAATTTCTACGTCAGCCAGCCACAGTGACTGCAAGTATTCTGTTGCTCCAGAGTTTAAAAAAAATATATAGGAACGTTATGTTATAACTTGGCCCTTAGCCCATGACGAAAATGAGAAAGGAGACCAAAAATGACATGTTAAGTCACTTCCTATCGCCGAATGAGGTAACACTGGTGATTGAGCCTATGGCCCACTGATGAAAGCCTTTGCATTTGCAGTATCATGAATGTTGGGACCTGGGTGTCTGTGGCCACACCTGCAATTACAGCTTATCGCTATATGTGTCACCAAAGAACAAAAAAGAAATCTTCGAGATTGCCACTTTAAATATAAATTATTTACTATAACAAAGGATACAAGAACGAGGTGAGACAAAAATGTCTAATAAAACTTGTGTTCGGGTTTAGGTCCACTGGTCTTGACAAACCTGTGGAGGGCAGCAATTCACCTGCTAACATTTTTTGTAAAAACGAAGAAGAAACCCGGAAGACGTTTTGTTTGTGTTCTCCTTATCGTTAACGGTTAACATGTCACCCCCTGGGTTAAATGGAGGAAGTAAAGCATGTGTAAAACAATGTGTAAATTAAGAGCTACATGACTCAGATTTAGTGACCGCTTTTTACACCTGTAACCATGTCGGGAGCGCTGGCGAGGCTGCTGTTTTATCCTACTTTAGCATATAATGTTGTCATGGAGAAGGTGTCCTCTAGGCAGTGGTTCAATCGAGTGGACCAGACTGTTATTCTAGGAGCCTTGCCATTTAAGTCAATGACAAAAGAGGTAAACTTGTCTAATATATCTAAATGCATAGTACTGTACAGTGAAATTCTCTCTCTCTCTCTCTCTCTCTCTCTCTCTCTCTCTCTCTCTCTCTCTATCTATTTCTCTCTCTCTCTCTCTCTCTCTCTCTCAATATTTCTCTCTCTCTCTCTCTCTCTCTCTCAATATTTCTTTCTCTCTCTCTCTCTATTTCTTTCTCTCTCTCTCTCTCTCTCTCTCTTTCTTTCTTTCTTTCTTTCTTTCTTTCTTTCTTTCTTTCTTTCTTTCTTTCTTTCTTTCTTTCTTTCTTTCTTTCTCTCTCTCTCTCTCTCTCTCTCTCTCTCTCTCTCTCTCTCTCTCTCTCTCTCTCTCTCTCTCTCTCTCTCTAACTATATATAATGTGTGTGTGTCCCTGATGAATATTACTTTGCTGATGAATGTCACTTTGTTTTTTTAGTCAGTGTCTCTCATGTTGCTCTCTGTTTGTGTTGCTCTAGTTGGTAGAAAACGAAAATGTCAGAGGGGTCATCACCATGAATGAAGAATATGAAACTAAATATTTCTGCAATTCGGCTGAGGTGAGTATTTTGTTCTGTAAATGTCAACTCCAGTGAGGCTGCAATTGAGTTGTGATGTCCTCTGCCTGCAGGAGTGGAGGGCCGCAGGGGTGGAGCAGCTGAGGCTGAGCACTGTGGACCTCACAGGGGTGCCCAGCCTTGACAACCTTCACAGAGGGGTGGATTTTGTCATGCGTCACAGAGAGGAGGGCAATAGCGTGTATGTCCACTGTAAGGCAGGGCGCTGCCGCAGTGCCACGCTGGTTGCCGCATACCTCATACGGGTCAGTAAGACTCACTGTAAGGAGTTCATGAATTCGCAACATAAAAGTCCTCCACTGCAACACCGAACCATTTCAGTTATCTGATGTGCTGTACCTCTCGGTTTGGGATTTTTAGTCAGTGGGAGTGTGTGGGGTCTTTGACTGTGTTCTGAACATATCGTTGATCTGGCTGATGTTTGGTAGTTCTAGCTGCGCAATGATTTAGTTTCCTTGTTAAACTAACCAAAAAGACAATGCATTAACCCCTGATATTATATATTAGTATATGTAACTGAATTACTCAACTGAATTACTCTACAAACTGTCTAAAAAATAACCTAACAATATCTAAAATATGTCATTCCAGTCCCGTGGAAACCATTTGATAAGTGTCCTCTTAATGTAACCTTAACAGCTACACTGCTGGACCCCGGAGGAGGCCCATCACATGTTGGCCGCTATTCGACCGCATGTCCTGATTCACTCTGCCCAGCAGGCCATGCTCAGGAGGTACCGCCAGCAGGTGTGTGTGCAGAGTCCAGCAGAGAGTGGCTAGAGGACTAGCGAAAAGGCTTGGAGTTTCAAATTAATTGTAAATACATACATTCTCATGTGCTTTTTTTTTTAACATTGTACAATTTAATAGAAAGAGGTGCATACAAAACAATATTGTATTTTTCATATAAAGGTATCATTGTAATTGCCAATCCAGAAAATAAATATTGAATGAAGCTCTTCTGGTTATGGTCATTCTCAATATTGTCTACCACTCAAAAATCTTCACAATATCAGGAAAAGGGTACAAGACAATCAAGGCATCAAGATGTGTTTCCAAAATACTGGACGTTAAGAGCCATACAACAACATATGTGTAATTCTAATGTCCCTTATTATTGGCAAAAGTAAATATGTATGGCTGGTATCAAACTGAATACAAATTCTGCCCGAATGTATTTTGCAATTTGAGATGTTATTCCCTATATAGTTATGGTTATTCCACTAGTACACGCATTTCCCCAAAACAAATCGTACTGTTATACAAATCACAGGCCTACATCTGAATAGTCCCACAACCAAATGCCGTAGTCATTTGAAGCCCCTTTCAAATGTTTTTTTTTTTTTTTAATTATTATCAATATAGTATTATTTATTTATTATTTATATTAAGTAAAATATAAATCCTAAATAAAAATCCATCATGAAAGTTGTCATATCATGGACATTACATAACCAACAGCATGGATGGCGACATAGTGCCAAAAAATAATGTAGTTTCCCCAAACGCGCAGGCGCGGAGAAGAAACTACATTTTCCAACATGGCGGCGTCGTTGATGCGGTTTGTCCGCGGAGGGTTCGGGAGAAGTCTTAACGGTCAGTGCATTTTAGATACTGTTAACGTGTTGTCCTGCTTATCCCTACAGCACACACAGAGGACAGACTATATCAATACAGAGTCAGTTGTCCTGTAATGTGTATAAATATATAAATATATTCAGAGACCCAATGTCTCCAGGATGACCTCTGAGCTAGCTAATGCTAACACACAGACCCCCTTTTTGACATGCAGATTGATTGGTCATCGATAACATCGTCAGCAGGGATGTGTGTTGTAGTGATATTCGTTATTGATCCTGCTCCTGGTTGATAAAACATGTCACCCCTTTCCTTTTCCAGTGGCAAGCCGGAGTGCATGTCTTCTCCAGCAGCAGGCGAGACTGGAGACCACCTCCACTGAAACCAGACGTGAGCATATTATATTACTAATAATAACAGACATGCATGGCGTGCAACACCAGTAGGTCCAAACACATGCACATAGGGCAAGGTGGGTCAGATCTGTTGTTCTTCCCTCCATGTTCAGCCACGGTCCGGCCCAAGGATGCTGTCACCCACAACCAGCTGGCTGCATTTGGGGAGTATGTGGCTGAGATGATGCCCAAATATGTTCAGCAGGTTCAGGTTAGTTTAAAAAAATACTTTAAGTGCAATTAGCCCACAGCCTTGCATGTGGCTGCTGTGTGTTGTATTGTGGTGGTGATTTCTGTATTAAGAATTCATGAATGACTATTATTTATGCAGATAGTTCAGCCATCGGTGTGTGGACAGGTGTTTTTACAAACACGCCTGTGCAGTTTTCTAATATAATCTGTGTAATTCTAGATGTAGTTTATAATATGTACATTTTGCATCGTATATCTACGTCGTCAGTTGGCGGAAGGAAGTATTTTGACTACAAGCTTTTTCTCTAATACATAAAAAACAAGACTAGGGCAAAACCTAGTATGTGGCTGGACCGTGTGACGGCAACAACCACGTCATCACTCACTCTTTAGTTAGTTACACTCACTCCAGTGGTGTAACTATCGCTCACTCACTCAGTGACAGCACCACGGATATAGGGCTGTCCTGCCGGTCCAGCCAAAAAAAACACAAGCGGCAACGCTATTTACCGAGATGCTGCCACCCCAAGGTGGCAGCCGAGGCGCTGCCAAGGATGTAGGGTGCTGCCGGCGAACTAAACGACACAACAGGTGACAGGTGTGCACCATACAGGGGAGTCTACCAATACGTCCACGGGAGTCCCTGGTGCACTCGCCATGTTGGCTGTCTCGTTGGGTCGCTGCTGGTTTGCAGGCAGTGCCTGGGCTGCAAAATGCTCGGAGCAAAGGTCTTCACAATGGCAGTCTTCGCAAATTGTGCTGTCATTTTTACTCTTCCTTCTGACGATGTAGCAAAACATGTCATGTCGTGGCACCATTTTGGAAAGCTGGAAAACATTATTTAAAAACATTTTCCCACTACCCCAATGGGAGCCTCAATGTGTTAAAGGTCTCATTCCGCGAGAAACAGTTTAATACTTGTTTTTGTTGAAATACTATAGGTCTCACCGTGTTGCATGTGCGTGCTGCGCGTGAAAACGTTCTTCTACCCCCATTGCCTGTATTTGGCAATGAAAGAACAGAGAAAAAAACACTGAGAAAAATCAGCGGATGAGAAAAGCCCCACGGATTGACGTCAGTCCGTGAATTAGTATTCATGGCCTCGCCTCCGCTACCGCCCACCGAAAGTCAGGAAGTAGCAGGGCAGTCGCGATTCTCGACTCGTCTCGCACTAGTTGAATATGGAGCGGAAAAATCCTCACTGCGCACTGGAGGTAGCGTCACAGTGCTGTTAGCCAACCAGAGGCGAGTTCATTAGCATGGCATGCATATTCATGATGAGAGGCGAAATCGTGTCGTTCGCCCTCCCCCACCAAACTAAAACAGCATGAAACAGGCGCGGCAGAGCATTTTTTTAACCAAAACCGGTACTGAGGGTATTTATTAACACTAGAGACCACCGCAAAATTAATGAAAAAACGATGAGATGAGACCTTTAATGGACAATTGGTGGACTGCACCTTTAATTTGGAGTAATTATAACATGGATTCACATATATAATAAAACATTTTCTGCACACAGGGAAATCGTTTTTAATAGGTGTGTGTGTGTGTGTGTGTGTGTGTGTGTGTGTGTGTGTGTGTGTGTGTGTGTGTGTGTGTGTGTGTGTGTGTGTGTGTGTGTGTTCCAGGTGACCTGCTTTAATGAGCTGGAGGTGATGATTCACTCTGATGGTGTGGTTCCTATGCTTACCTTCCTGAGGGACCACACCAACGCTCAGTTCCGCAACATGATCGACCTCACCGCCGTCGACATCCCATCGCGGGAGAACCGCTTTGAGGTGGGGCTTAACGCACCAGATGCACACGCAAACACACATCTTGAGTAGCCACTCACACGCATCATCCTTTTTCATACAGATGTGTTGTGTGTATGTACATGTGGACATTTAAACGTCAACGACAAACTCCAACATGTATGTACACTTGTATGTGTACATGCGGCTTTCCACTATTAAATGACAAATTAAATCAAAACATGTTGGATTAAATCATAAACCAACCATGTTTTTTTGACTCTGGAGCTCTTCTTGACAAAAACAAACAAATGTTAATTGGTCTTTTAAGGTGCTGTAGGTAAGATTTGAGTGTTGCAAAGAGAGAAATCAGAAAATCCTTCTCTCCCTCCCCATGCTCCTCTCTGCCATTGAGAAGTGTTGCATTCACACACTTGGGATTGACAGGCAAGATGGATTCCCTAAACCAATCAGGGAAGAGATGGTCAGAAATTAGCCGGAAGCGGTCTAAAATCTGAAGTCTTACAGAGACAGTCAAGCAGAACAGATATTGTCGCAGAGCATTTTACTTTCTAATAGCTGACAGATGGCTATTCCATTTCTAAAAAAAATGAGGTTGGTGATGGTATTTTCATTTGTGTTTTTTCTTAATTTGTTTCTCTCCTTGTGTGACTGCTCACAGATTGTCTACAACCTGTTGTCCCTGCGCTATAATTCCCGAATCCGCCTGAAGACATACACAGACGAGCTGACACCAGTGGACTCGGCTGTTTCTGTCCACCAAGCCGCCAACTGGTATGAGAGGGAGGTGAGCTTCAATCTGCACACAAACATTCTCCCGCCAAAGATTAGTGGCTGTTGCACTAAACTGTACATTTCCCATGCCAATGTCAGCATTTCCTAAACTCATTTACATGCAACGTCATATTCTGACTCGATCTGGCACTACACACACATAAAATACATATTTAAAGTTTTGAACATTTAATCAAAAATTGATTCAGCCTGATTTTATAGCCTGGCAAAAGCCAGCCCTTGTACAGAAATTAGTATTTCCTTGTACAAGGTCTCGGATTCGTCCTTGCTGGTCGCTTTCAATCTGACCCACGGATGGACAGACCAATTGGAGGCTGCTGTTGTCATAGTAGTCGGGTTTTATTTGATAATGCAAGAGAAACAACAGGCACGTTGCCATGGTATTTATTTTAGTATTTGTGCATGTGTTGTTTGGAAAATAAATGGCTGGGGGTGCGGTGGTTTGAAAAGGTTTGGGAAGCACTGCAGTAGAGTGCATTTCCTCATTTTAGCGTTGGCTTGTATCAGGCGGTCGTATCGATGCAGCCATCGCATCGGTTTTAGCAGAAAAAAGCAATTGCTGCAATTATACGTAAATGGGCACTTTTGGATTTTTATCAGAGGAAAAGACGTGAGCTGTGTTCGCTGTTTCAACCGGATTGGGAAAAGGCTGTATTAAGTTAAGTTAATCTGATTGGCTGAATGCGTTGTCTGTGAAGGCATGGCTCCAAATAAACTGCTCATGGCAAAAGGCTAGACTCTTGAGAAAGTGACTGAAAAAAACCTACAAGATAGACTTTTAGAACCGGTTGTCTTTTTTTTTTATCATGTTGAATTATGCAAACCTTTCTGATGTTTGGTGAAAAATATACAAAAATATCCAAAAGCAAGAAGTTTGTACCAGTAGTATTAAACAGAATACTTCTACCTGTTGGTGATCAATAGGAGTTACAACACTGACAAAGCCTGAAGCCACGCTAAGCATGCCTTGTTGTTGGTGTGCTTCCAGGTGTGGGACATGTATGGCGTGTTCTTCGCCAACCACCCAGACCTGAGGCGCATTTTGACAGACTACGGTTTCGAGGGTCACCCCTTCAGAAAGGACTTCCCCTTGTCTGGATATGTGGAGGTAAGGCTTCGGAGTCACGCATGCTTTCACCTTGAAACAGGTTTAATCTCATCGCCATCAATGGGTCTCTGTTGGTGCAGCTTTATTCATAGATGTACACAAGTACTCCAGTGTAAACAGGCCACATATACAAGTGCTGGGTCAACTATAGATCTCAGACACTGAGGGGGGAGTTTTATTATATTAGGCTTACCGTAAACTGCATTGTGTCTCGCTCTCGCTCTCGCATATATATCCTACCATCTAGTGTAAAAATAAGCTAAGAAATATGTTTGTTCGATCTGCTCCTGTGTTTGTTGGCAGGTGCGCTACGATGATGAGGTGAAGCGCGTTGTGGCCGAGCCTGTGGAGCTGACGCAGGAGTTTCGCAAGTTTGACCTCAACACTCCCTGGGAGGTGTTCCCCGCCCACCGAGAGGCCAAGGACACCCCCCAGCTGGAGGCTCCTGAGAAGAAGTAACCCGGCCTGGGCTTGGTTTTGCCACAGCAAGCGCCTCTAGCGCCACCATCTGTTCTGTATATGTAATTCAAGGGGCACCCCACAGCCCTTCTCGAAAACCCTTTGGAAATATTTATGTAAATAAATGAACTTATAACACCGTGCTAGCATTGTGCTGGTGGTCATTGTTGGTTGTTGTCGTGTGCGACACAGTTGGGAGTTATCTGATCGACCATGGAGTTTTGTGTTGGAGTTGGGTTGGGTTAGATTCCCTTTTACAATTGTTTCAGGGAAATATATTTTTAATAATTTCAAATTGTCCAATATTAGCTACATATAGTTATTTGCTATCAGTCAATGAAGTGGCATTCGCAAAGTCCTTATTATCTTGATGCAGCTAAACCCTGACACTGGAAAAGCCAACCATTACTGAAGAAAATAGTCATGAAAAAAGTCTGGAATTTTAAGGCAACAAATAACAAAGAAGCTTGTATTTCAATATTTCTTCAATTTTATTTAGGCAAGTTTTTGAAACTTGTTTACATGTAATAAAGTATTCAAAATATTCACACAATTCACAGAAACCATATATTAGTCAGTCCTTTTATAATTATTTTGTGTTGGATCAGACCAACCAGAATATAGTTTGTGTGTTTAGAAAAGATCATTGCTGGTTTTACACTATATACAGATTTTTTCCCTTGTAACACTCAAAATAATAGCTAAAGTATTTGAATAGTTTGTGTGTACTTTCACAGCTCGGATTGACAACATTATTTTTAACTGGAGAACAAGAAGCATACATCCAACACATTGTACAGGGTGGACCGTCGGTTGCATTAGAACATGTAACAAGTAATTTACTGGGACTTTTTTTTTTTCCAAGAGCATTTCCCATGGCGCGCATGCAAAAACACAAGCTCCCATTTGAGTGTGTCAAATGAATTACAATCACAATTTCATCTCTTGACATGTCACTTTCATCTCCGTCGGCGTTTCATCTCACTGTCACAATTGTAGCATGGTCGACTTTCCACTGGGAGAAAGTTGAGGAAAGTTATTTTTGGTTAGTTCGGCCCCATTTAGCAGAACCAACGCAATCACAGAAAACATCTGTTCCGCTGCAGAACGACACGGGGTTATGTTACAGATACAGACGGGGACCACGGTAAAGCCACAGACGTTTTACTGTGACAGACGCGCGTCAGCACCGTATCACGCTTCAGTTCAGTTTAGGTTTAGCGGCGAGGGAGAGAAAATGGACGTCTGCTGCTGTTGCTAAGTGAGCACGTGCTGCGGGTGTGAAACCCGGGACCGGTGCCTCGATGGGAGCCCTCCGCGGACCACTCCGGCCTCATTGCCACGGTAAATTACACCAAGTAAGCCTCAGACGTCGAGTAATTCAACTGTCTCGCTTGTCAACCAGAGTACCAGCCAGGATGTTGCGGCTAAGCCCTGATTTGAAATAAAATTACATTGAAGACAAAAAAGTTGGAATATTCTACCGTGGCGAAGTATTAATTCAAATAGCGCCTATCGAGCAGAAACAGGTGAATTCATTAAGTCCGAGTTGATTACGGAACGAGCAGCCTCGTGTGTCTGTCGGCAGTGTGAAATTAAATGGACATGCTTATTGGCGCGAGAAAAGCAATTATTTTTTTCGCCGCAGTGTTCACCATCTGACATGAACATTTTTTTTGTTGCCATTATTAGAAGTCGAATTATGGCCCATGTGGGATAATAAGCATGTGGTCAAAGACACTGGAAGCAGAATGGATATCGCCTACAATTTGACACGTCCTATATTTCCCTCTTTTTCTGCGACCACATATTCTTGAGTGAGATATAAAAAGAAATACTATTTTTCACCAAAAAAACTGTCCACATGATTTTCACATGCCTTGTAAGCCATTAAAAATACACAAGAAACACTTTTTGTTTCGGGGTTTTTTTTGGTCTGTTTTTCCTAAAGAATGGGAGAAGCATTTAATACCAATGTCATTCATGGATCCGTGTGGTTCTGCATTACGATGAAGGGAAATCCCGGGGATGCAGTCAGTTCTACATTGAAGACGGGTGGTTCTCCAAAATGTATATTAAGTCTGCCGCAAAGCAAAATATATCTACATTAACGCAACGACACTCCTGCCGTACGGACTCCTTCAAACCACTTCAGCTTACAACCCACAAACTCCACTACTTCCGAGACCTGGTCCATGTTTCACAGCCTATTCCTGGCTTTCACCTGCGGCGATCTCCTACCTCCCGGCGGCTAGGGTTTCCTCTCGCCTGCCTTTGATTGGCTGCTGGTGGCGGAGGGGGCGGGGATGTCGGGGTAAACCAGGAAGCCGGTGAAGGTGATGTACTTGGCGTGGTTGCTGTACGCTCCGAAGCCGTCCTTCTGGTGGGAGTACAGCCAGACGGTGTCGCCCGGCTTCAGGGCCAACATGAGGCTCTGGCTCTGCAGGGCCTTCTCCCCCTGGCTGTCGTCGTAGATCATCGCCTGGACCTCCAGCTGGTTCTTCATCAGCTTCACCGACAGCGTCTTGTGGGGCAGCTTGCCCACGTTGAAGGAGAAGTAGTAGGCGCCGGCCACGCGGCAGGTGAACACGCCCAGCGTCACGTTGAAGTCCTCGCCGATGTTGACGAACGCCGCGTCGAAGCTGACCGGCTGGTGCTGGGGCATGCCCCGCTGGTCCACTCCCATGATGCTCTGGGTGCGGCCCACGGAGAAGGCAGAGCGCTGGTCGTCCTCTTCCTCCTCCGCCTCCTCCGCCTCCTCCTCCCGCTCCTCCTCTTCTTCGTCTTCCACCTCTTTCACGCGCTCCTCCTCCTGCTGTGTCTTCCGGTCGGCCAGTCCCGGCGCGTCGCGGTCCGTGGCCGTTTTGTCTCTGGAGGGCGTGGTGTGTTCTTGCAGGGGTACCTGCTGGGGGTTGTAGGCGCTGTGCTGGCGGTGCTGCTGGGACTGGTAGTCGTAGGTGTCGGGGTAGACGAGGTAGCCGCTGAAGGTGGTGTAGTGTCCCGTGTTGCTGTAGAGCGCGTAGCGAGGGTCGCCGTGGAGACGAAGCCATATGGTGTCGCCGAAGTCTAGCTGCAGCATGACGCTCTGGCTCTGCACCTGGAGGAGTAACACTGAATACTTTAGAGACGTAATGGCAATAGACTGGGAGTTTTTTCTCATATGTAAGCAATACCGTCCGCATGCATAATCCAGTCATCTATGCCTCCCAGCTCTGCTCTCGATATATAATTCCCTCTAATAATTTCTCCCCCCACGCGCCGTCCTTCGACTGTGACGGTAGCCACACTGCAATAAAACATCCAATTAGGATATCGCTTGGCTGGGGCCCCATATGTTTTTTAGAGTTTAATATCCCCACTGAGACCAAGTTCATGAGTCATTATTTCAGTTGACTTTAAGAATCTCATCCATAGTGGGATACCATTAAGACCATAGTGCTTAAGAGGGTTTAAGGTTGACAATATACAACATCGTTTGTAGCGTGCGCGGTCACCTTGCGCTCCTCCCCAGAGTTTTCCTCGTAGACGATGGCCTGCACCTCGTTGCGGTTCTTCATCAGCATGACCGACAGGTCTTTGTGAGGGAACTTGCCCACGGTGAAGGAGAAGAAGTAAGCGCCGGGGATGCGGCAGCGGAACAGGCCCGCCTTGGCCTCGAAGTCGCCGCCGATGTTGACGTAGACGGCGTCGAAGGTCACCGTCATCTTGGGCCCGCCCTCCATGCTGTTGGTGCGCGCGACGGAGAACGCCGAGCGCAGCTCCGTGTCCTGGTTGAGGCGGGCGAACCCGCGGGCGCCCCCGGCCCAGCTGAGGCCCAGCAGGACCGGCAGCATCAGAGTGGCAGGGAGGAGCATCCTTCCTGCGAGAGGAGAATTGAGCCTCAAGTTAGCACAGCCTTTCATTCAACAGGCATCTCTTCTATTCTAGTAGAGCCTTTTATTCGCCGGGCACCTAAACATTTACAGATACCGGTTTCCAGTATAAGGTTTAGTGTTGCAATGTTGTCTCCATTGCATTGAATACACAATAACATGATTATTATTATCTATCTTCTATTTTGTTTTACTGTTGATATCAGCTTTGACCCCTAAAAGCATAGAGCATAGAGCCTAAACATGTTGAATTCACTTTGCTCCCACATTCGGTTCCTATTGACTACGCACAGTCAATAGGACTGCGCACAATCCACATTAAATACTTATTACTATTACCAAGCATTGGCCCCAGGGGACCGCTGGGATTCCTTCCACTGCTCACATCCATTACGACTTTCTTCTCTCAGTAATATGTCCTATCAATCTGCCTCTATCATTGCGGCAAACAACCCCCCTGCACAAAACTAGTTCAAGTGTATGTGTTTAAAGATAAGTTTGACATTGCAACCACTGTGTGTGTGTGTGAGTGTGTTTGTGTGTGTGTATGCGCGCAGATGTGTGTGTGTGTGTGTGTGCACGCACATGTGCGTATGCATGACTGCGTGTGCACGTTTAAGTGTGTGGGTCAATTAAACACACCCTGCAAAGTAACCACCAGGCCCCGCTGCTACCTGCTGCCCCGGCCTTTTTTACATCATCCAGGCAGATTGCTCTCAGCAGAGGAGCGAGATATTAATAGGTCTTTTATTATCGGAGACAGGCCCCGCGTTGTCTCTTCGACCCGCTCTAATGAACCAACAAGAGGCTGACGAAGAGGTGGAGCTATCGCTGTTCACAGTACAGCTGGCAGCACTAATGGCGACAACTAATCACGGCGTGGTGCAGCCCCCCTGAGGAGCTCTCACTGAGGGTCCTAGCTAGCTCACTCTCACGAGGGGAAAGCAGGTCAAAATGGCCACGCTTGGGCCACAGCTATTGCGCACTGCACCAATATTGATTTTAAAAAAGGGCATTTTTTATCAATATAGTTGATGGAAGTTTCCATTTGTTTTTTCCATCCACTATTTAAAAAAAAATAGTTTGGGATATTAAAGGCAATACTTTGAAAAACCCAGGGTATTTTAAGTTACAACAGGGAATATTTGGAGATGTATTCTTTTCGTCATTTACAACCAGAATGAAGGGTGTTTCTATAGACACTCTTTAATGTGCTTAATTGTGTTCAAGATAAAAATGGTCGTTATGTTATGAGTAAAGATATATAGCCTATATATTCTAATGATGAATGTTTATTATCCACCCATTAGATTTTCTTCTAAAGTGTTTTTGGACCTTGTAGAAATGACAGCCGATACAGAAAATTCTGGGTGGGGATTTTATATTAAACCCACTTATAGATAGCTTTCCTCAAAGCACTAGGGCTCTTTCTCCCCAGCAAATTCCCTTCATACCATTTGTGAAGAGCTTGGATTTGATGATGTATGGAGAAGTCTTCACCCCTCTAACAAACAGTAGGCCTATGCTTTCTTTTCTCACACCTCATCGGTGTCTACAATTGATTATTTTTCTACCCAGAACTGAATTACACTCGGTTTTGTCTTGTAATATAGGTAGTGTAATTACATCTGTTCGTGCTACTGTGGTTTTGGATATTAAACTCAAAGGTTCAATAAATCAATCTCGACAGTGGAGACTTAACACTGTTACTCTTAAAGAGAATACCTTTACATCTTATTTTTCCACTAAATTTAAGGCATTTTTGTCCTTCAACTAACAATCAACAGATCACTTTTATGGGAAACTTGCAAAGCGTATGCAAGAGGGTTGATCATATCATATTTCTACCACTAAGAGGTGCTAAAAGTTTTTAGAGGGTAAACTGTCAGATAAAGATAAAGAAAAAGCTTATATTAGCTCTGTCACCTACTTTATGGAAAGGAATATCTGCTCTCAGATCAGCTATACATTGTCTCATAATTAATTTTCTATGCATAAATGCAATTCAATATACTAGACAGAGGTTTTTTGAATACGGAGATAAATCAGGGAAATATCTTGCATTCCTTGCTGAAAAAAAGAGTCCTAGTCTAGCAACTATTGATATTGCTGACGGCAACAAGGTATATGAAAATAGGCTAATAAATTACTGCTTCAAGAAATTTTACACAAAAGTGTAGTCTTCAGAACAGACAAGTGCATCCCAATTAATGGAAGACTTTTTTGCTCAGATCAATCTCCCAACAATATCAGAAACACAGAAACATTCTTACCAATGGCCCCATTACAAGGGACTAAGTAATTAATGCGAATAAGTATCTCCAGAGTGGGAAGTCACCAGGATCTGTTGTGTTGCGAATTTCAGGACTTGCTTTTATAACCATTTTTATAACTTGACATGTTTAATAATTTGTTTTCTTCTGCAAAATAACCACAGACTCTTAAGGAGGCTAACATATCACTTAATACTAAAACAATGGACATGCCCTGAGTCTTGTTTCTCCAATAGGCCGATAGCTCTTTTAAATGCAGACCGAAAATTACTTTCTAAAATTCTAGCTACTCGTTCAAAAGACCTTTTCCCAAGAAGATCAAACCGGTTTTATAAAAGGCAGAAATTCAACTAACAATGTTAGACGTCTATTTAATGTTATTCAAGCCTTTGAACAAAAATCTGTAGGTGGTCCAGTGCTTTCCCTAAAAACAGAGAAAGCATTTGACTGAGTTGAGTGGTCTTTTTTATTTGACACATTAGAAATATTTGGTCTCTGTAATAATTGTGATATTGATTAAAGTGATGTATACTGACCCGCAAGCTGCAGTTATGACTAATGGGTTGAGATCAAAGTACTTTTCTACATTTGAGCTATTAGGCAGGGCTGTCTGTCACCTTATTTGCACTAGCTATCAAGCCGCTGGCTGAGGAGGCCATTAGACTGACACTCTCTGTAGGTGGTTTACAGGTTGGAGATGTCTTAAGATAACTCTTTATGCTAGTGTTTTTATCTAACCCCGAGACATCAGTTCCAGCTCTTATTAGGATATAAGATTAACTTAAACTAGTCAGAGGCGATGCCCCTCGACAGTCTTACTACTTATACGTAATACTAAGCCATCCTTTTCTTTTAAATGGTCTCCCTCAGGTTTTGTCTATTTACCCCATCATTTAATCAGAGGTATTAAGCCAATTTGTTCCAGTATCTGCTCAAATAAGACTAGACTTAGATGTAGAGCGCTGGAACTCACATCCTGTTCCTTGGTGAGGACGAATAGCTCTGGTTAAAATGAATGTGTTACCCAGATTGCTTTTTTGAATAGGGTCCTAAAATATTTAAATAGTTGACTCACCTCCTTCATATGGAATAAGGGAAGACCTAGATTGAAAATGTCAGTACTGCAGCAGCCAGGTTCTATGGGTGGCTTCGATTTGGATTATATCAGAGTAGACAAGCTATCACAATGGGATAACCGATAAATAACCAAATTTATATTTTTCAAATAATAACTATATTACTAAGAGTACGAACCTTAAAGATCACCCTGAGATATATGCTATTGAGAAAATACTGTTTCAACAATCAGGGAAGGTGTTTCTTAGCTTGCTCTATGATGTAATGTGTGTCATGTCTCCTACTAATAGACAGAGGTGTGTGGGAAAAGGAATTGTCAGTGATTATTGATGAGGAGACATGGGAGGATATATATATATATATATATATATATATATATATATATATATATATATATCCATCCTTCTGTACTCGAACACAGGTAATCCAGGTTAGAATTATACACATAATACATCTGTGTCTCAAATGTAAAACCAAGATACCTTCACCCATTGCCTATAGGTCATGTCATAAATTACATATTAAGTAAGTATTGGTCTGAAATATATGAAATGGAAAAAGTATTTGACAAATATTTAGAAATTGATCCAATGTCATTGATTTTGCATCCCAAGTGCAAATATAACTTCTACAGCTAGCAAAAGGTTTTAGTTTTAGTTAGTTAGTTTGTTTATTTGTTTTTTATTATTATTGTTATTGTTCTTGTGGAAAAATAATACAATCCAATAAAAAATATATATATATTTATTTATATTTATATGTTTTTCCATCTATCAATTTTATCCCCTCAAGTGTTCAGTTAACTGATGTTGATTTGATATTAATAATACAGAGATAATGATGATCTATGACAATAATCATAGAACAGACTCCTACATAAAGTTTGAGATATGCAATTAATCTTGTCGTTAACGTATGTAGTGTTTTGTTTTTTTAGAACAAGAATATATTGACGCGGTGGATCAAGGCTATATGCTAGTATTGTTGGTTGGGTTAGATGAAGACAACAGGCAGCAAGTCAAGTTAATAAAAGTGGTCACTGAATTTACATAACTGTCGATATGACTGTCACAATGGTGTACCGACAGAAGCAGTATATGAAGTTATGTAATATTTAAACGTAAAAATTTATAATTTAATTATATTTTATTTGTATTAATTATTTTAACACAGATATTTGTTAGAATAATGACCCCTTAGCATTTATTAGAAGCTTCACCGTTTAATAACAATCAATGAGACTTAAGTCTAGGTCCCTCAATCAATAAGGACCTAATGCACTGCAACACACCCATTATTTCCACTGCACCTTTGTAGTTTAGTCTTGTATCTCTCCTTCAACAACGCACTTAAACAATCCTACATCTAGAAGAGAGATCTAAAAAAGGGAGGCCAATCCGTGTATCTGATTAGGCGCTACAACATGGCAGAGCTTGCAATGCTTTGGTGTTTACTCTCCACCGGTGGATGTAAAAATGAAAAAGAAAACGTTTCCTAATGCCTTTGTTTTCCCCCTTTATGGCACTAACCATGGTGCTTCCTCTCACCATGCTTTTAACCATCATACTATCGGTCAATGGTTGCTTGGCGGTGCTCATAAATGATTTGTTTTTCAATGCGTAGCTCATGTGATTGTATGGGACACGACACTGTACCAGGTTTACATGAAGGTGTGTCTGTGTGCCTCTTAAGAACATGGAGTCAACATTGTTGTCCTTGGCCACCCCTATTCAATCGACCACTCACAATGGATACTAATTACAGTACTGTTTAATTGTAATTAAGGCACTTCAATAATCACCGATCATTAGCATCCCAAAGTGCTTACCAGTGTATTTAATGGAGGAGCAATTTTCTCTCCCTTTAAGAAAATAGCAGGACGCTGCACTTACTTACAGCAAATATTGTAATTGCACAGAATGAGTCATCTGACTATACACACACACCTACACACGCACATGCGCACACACACAGACAGTTTAGGTAGATTTAATGACACCAGTTTTTTACTAAAAGATGGCAATCCATGGAGAATATGAAGTTGTCTGGGGGCTCAAAACATAAAAACCCAACATTAAAATGGTGGATCAAATAATGCTTCACCATAATGAGAACCCACAGGAATTTAAACACAGACAATGTTAACAGAATGGAATAGCTACACACACATCTCCTATAGCATGGTGTGTTAAATCAGAACTACATCTGCTCGTTTTTTCTCTCTCTCTCCATTCATTTCTACTCGTCTTCGACGTCGTCATTTAGCTCTACACATTCATTTGGATGTTTTTGAAGAGCCCATTTTTGTTTTCACCCTCTTTGGATTTCAAATGAATGCTATCTATTCTGAGGTGCCGTTTGCGTAGGCCTCTCCAAAATCGTACGTAGCATACAGGTAACATACCTTTAATTTATCTGCAGTTAACCCATTGTATCAAAAATGCTTAGTTTTGTATTGAGTTTTATTGTTTTATATGGTTCTATGTGTTATTGTTTGAATAGGTGAATAACGCGACTGTGGTAATGAGCTCACATTGTGAGAAAGCATTTTATGGTAAGGTGTTTGTGATGTAGTCAAACACTATCCAGGTCATGCCTTGGCACCCTCTTGGTGCCAGGGAAAGACATGTTCCCGTAAACTTTGGTATTCTACCTCCATATATTAGTCTGTTTATTATGCATCATTCAGACCTTGGTCTTTCCTGAGACCTACACTGTTTCTATAAATAGCAAAAAGAAAATGCACGAGCTGGTTGATTTAATCCCCCCGAGACAGATCAATAACTGATGCTTGAGAGATAATGGGAGAGAGAGAGAGAGAGAGGTTTTTGTATTTGCATGCATGTGGTAATCTCTGTAACATTTGCATGTGAATCGTATATAATCTGTTATTGTGTGCACCGTGTTCATGATCATTTGTTAAAGCATTGGTTTTGGATGTGTGTGTATTCTTTTTCTCTGTGTGGCATCCAATGTTTTGATCTTGGGAGAGGTGACACACGCACGCACACACACACACGCACACACAAACACACATACACACACAGGTTAACCCTCACACCCTGTAGGGCCCTGATGAATTAAGTGCGTGTGTGAAAATCTCTCTTTTCGCATGGCCATCTGCTCTAAGCGATAAATGTATTGGCCCAAATACTGAAGCAGAATACTACGACTACAGCAAACTGCACACAGCTGACAGCTGCTATTTTGCCTGACTTTTAAGTGATGTCTCGCACAACTTGGTTTTTACAATACTTCGTACGGCAATTTACAATAACTCATTTGAAGCTATTTGATTTGCTTCTGAGTAATTTCACAATTCATTGATACATTGATATGATCCACAGCTGATTCGCTGTCTGGGTTTCATTCTAATCCAAGAGAACAAAACAGCTTTTCAGCAGAGCCCAGAAAGTGCTTGGGACAGGGTGCATCTTGTGGCTGACCAAATGACTTCAGACACAAACAAATCCTTTGTCCAAAAGAAGCATTGCCTGTCTCTGTCATTTGTTGACCATAATGTCCTTTGTCCTTTCACACCTCCTAGTAACTACTCTCTGTCTCTGTCTCTTTCTCTCTCTCTCTCCCCCATTGTCCTTGGATATCTGCCTCTCTCTCTCTCTCTCTCTCTCTCTCTCTCTCTCTCTCTCTCTCTCTCTCTCTCTCTCTCTCTCTCTCTCCCATTGTGCTTGGACATCTGCCTGTCCCTCTCTCTCTCCCACTCCCTTTTATTAATTTCTCTCTCTCTGTCTTCCGGGCCTGTTTGTCTGTGTGAACGACTGCCGTTGGATCAAACAAAGCCACACATAAAGAACTATTGTTTTGTCATGTGGCGAGCCTGGCGGCACAAACACCTGCTCCCACTCAGCCCAAAATAACCGAGAAGCAACAACCTATGTAGCTATGGTGCTCATTATGAGCCCCATTCCAATTGCTCTCTATGGTGTGTGTGTGTGTGTGTGTGTGTGTGTGTGTGTGTGCATTATGTGTTCGCTCTCCGCCGTATCGATTGAATAGGAGAACACAATGACCATGAGAAAGAGCTCAGTCGATTGTCCCTCTTACATAACTGATCAGGGTGTAAACGTCGTCCCCCGCTCTCGTCCTCACATAAAAATATAACATAACAACACATAAAAAAACATAAAAAACATAGACTATAGAATCACAGCAACCAACAACAACACTCCCACGCTACCTTAAAGGCCTGAATTGGAAAAATCGCTGCTTCCAAAGTGGAAACGAATCACGGGGCGCAGGTTCGAATGCACATTTTTTTTCTGCATTACAGTAAAGTCTTTTAAAATGGCGACGACGAATAATAAGGCCGACGGTGTTTCGGTGTTCCTCACGACCACTTGTGTTGCACGCGGTTACAGCAGCCAGACTGTAGGCCTAATCCATCATCCTTCCCTCAGTATAGTACGGTGTACATATTAGGACATCACGGCGGCGTGGGAGCCGTTATGCTGCGATTCAATAGTCTTGTTTAGTGTATACACTCAGACGCCGACCGAGCGGTTTCTCGTAGGTCGTCGTGTGCTGCTATCACGCCTTAGGCGCACCTCAATGCGCTGGAACTAAGGTATTGCAAATGCAATCAGGAGCAGAGGCGGATATGGTGTAAGCACAAAACGCCACATGGTGCAATTGATCACCCGCTGACACGGTTGGAGTTGCCACTTGGAAATAAAAATCCATATTTGCTTTCAAGCGGTTAGTTAGGGGTGGTGCACAAGGCACAACACCTCCGCCCCCCCCCCCCTCCCCTTCCCCTTCCACCAACAGGATGTGTTTCTATTGAGGGCCAAATAAACCAACCAGGCCCAACACTTCTCTCCTCTCATCGTGAGAGAGCCAGAGAGAGTATATCACACCTCATACGCACCGTCTCTCCCTCTCTTAACAAAATCAATGCTACTGGTGTGTTTTATTTATTTTTTTCCTTCTCCTTTTTTGTCGAAAGCAGTGATTGATGTGTACTCAGGAAGGCCGGGCCTCTAACAAGCTCTGTGCCCGAACCCCAGCCCCACCCACCCGCCCGCACATCCACTGCCCGGCCCCAGGTGGGCCCATATCAAAGGCACCTGCTCTGGATGTAGGCCGGGGTAGGGGATGGGAGGGATGGGAGGGAGGGAGGGGGCAGATATAAAAAGACCTCACTTCTGACCAGGAGTTAGGGAGGGAGTAGAAAGATAAAGCCCGCGGCGGTGAGGATCAAAGTGCAAAGAAGTAAAGCTTCTCTATAGATGTACTTTATATGATTAAAACTAGGCTCTATTCTTCTACACCCCCCCCCCCCCCCCCCTTTAGTGAGAATACCGCAATTTAAGAATGTGACGAAACATCATGTCTTCAAGTATGGTCATTTTGTTTGGCTAAATACGTGATTGAATGCGGCCCCCGATCCTCGACCGCTGAACCACTCAGCCCCCACCCTAGGCTGTAGCATCTCTGAGGTATTACCTGGACCCAACGCTAATCGAAATGCATCCTTTCTCATTTCACACCTAAACCAAACATCTGCTGTGCTGGACGTGCGGCGCGCGTGGCTGATCGCACCTGTTAACGCCGCTGTAGGTAAGAATTAAGAGCTATAATTGGAGTGTCATTTGTTAAAGAATACCATAGCCACCCATCTGCTGTTCGTGGGGTAATTGCTCTGTGAGAATATATCCGTTCCGGTTGACTGCGTCGCCTGCCTCCGTACGAGGCCATTTTCGATTTTCATACCGCTCCCGGCTCATTTCACTGACCCATCGGGGCGTCTCTTCCCTGAAGGCTTTCGGAGGTTTCTAGAAGGGACTTGACTCACCGAGTCCAACAGGCGCATGTATCTACGCGTTTTTCGGAAGCAACGTTGGCTCTGAAGATGCTCCTTCTCTATGTGCGCCAAATGTAAGCCTGTGTTTTCTCACTGCTAGAAGTGCTGGTGAGCAGGAGGAAAAACAACCCCGCCGTTGACTGCTGTGCTGTGGATGGTGTGTGTCTCCCTCAGGTCCTCACCCTTCTTGTAGAAAGGAGGGGGGGGGGAAAAATCTGAACCAGAAGCGCTGTATAAGAGAAGTAACAGCCACCGCCTCACCCCCCACCACCACCACCACCACCACCACCATGTGTGGGGGAGGACGTCTGGTGTATCTACTATCTTGGGAGACCAGATAGACTATCAAAGGGGAGTCAGGGGTGGCTGTTATCGGCAGGGTACAGTGACAGCCCCCTGCTGGCCCTGTCTCTCTCATTAGCCCACTCCCTCTGATGTGTCCCTCCTGACTCCCATCCTCCCAGGACCCCTTCTTACAGTCCCCAACACCCCCTCACCCACTGCTGTCAGACCCCGGGTCCACTGGGGCCACAGAAGACCACAGATGCAGAAGGTGGGCCATTGTCAGAGGGAAAAGAATACACAGTGGACCATAGGAAGAGACTCAGGATAAAGAAAGACATTCGTATTAATGGCTCGGGATGATGACATTAAGGGAGGCTTTAAAGCCTCTGCCTGTGAGCGCTGATCCATCCCGTAAACATGTTTTTTTTCCTGTTGCCGCTGTCATAACAATAAGCAATAAGCAGCTCAGACCTGTCAATGGTGCTGAGAGAGAGAGAGAGAGAGAGAGAGAGAGAGAGAGAGAGAGAGAGAGAGAGAGAGAGAGAGAGAGAGAGAAAATGATCTATCTATCTGTCTGTCTGTCTGTCTGTCTATTTACCTACCTATCTATCTATCCATCCATCCACCCATCCATCCTTTTTTATCCACCAGCTACAGGCTCTACTATTAGGCTTAATTGTTGAGCACTCAGAGAAGAGTGGAAACAAACGAGCTGCTGATAAAGTGTGGAATTAAATCCCCAAGGAGTGATAAGGTATGCGCCGCACGCACGCACACACACACACACACACACACACACACACACACACACACACACACACACACACACACACACACACACACACAACCACACACACACACACACACAGGCGCGCACTGGGGTAACTTACAGCCAGTATTAGCGCAGTGCTGAGTGAAGGAGACGGCGGTGGGTTTGTGATTTGTGGGGACGCACGTGTGCACGCACACGCACCCCGTGACATGGGCTACTGTATAGCAGCAGCGGCGTGGGGGTGGTGGGAGATGATATCTGCAGACAATTGGATCAAACCCTATCCAGCGCCTCAGCACCGCGGAGCGGATTAAGATAAGGCTTAAGATAATGACTCCTCCAATGAGCTCCTCTTGGTTCCTTTGGAAATCTTCCGCCGTGCAGAACCTGACCCTTGAGATCTGCATTATATCAGTATATCATCCCATCTGGGTCGAGATAATCAGAGATGTATTTATTTATTTATCATTATTATTTTTTTCCCCTTAACACACTCTCTCACACACACACGCACACAGACACACACACGCACGCGCGCGCGCTCAACTCATCCAAGATTTCCTCTCTCCTTCGTGCGTCCATTTCTTACTGCTGAAAAACAAGCGTGACGTCCTGTGCCCTTTTTTTTTATATAGTTGGGTTGTACGGGACCACGCCATTATGAACGATGCTCATATACATATCTATACATATATAGATATACATTTATCCTCCATGTGAAGGTGGTATCTCATGCTCCGGGAGAGGAGACCCTATAATGAATAATAGATGGCGCTCTGCTCGCATGACGCGCGCAGACAGCGCGCACGCACGGACGCCGTTATTTACGCCGCCGCGCAGTCCACTTTGCCACACACCATCATCAATATTACAGCAACACTTGACACGACAGTGGCAAGACTAACACCCCCCGCCCCACACACACACACACACACACACACACACGGGGGGGGGGGGGGGGGGGGGGGGGGGGTTGATTACCCGCATTCACTTATGGTTTAACCTGTTGGAATAAAAGGTGCGCGTCGCAGAGATGCCGTCCACACTAGTGGGCGAAACGCAATTAAAGCACGCATACGTTTACTGTAAAGGACGGCTGCCACTTCAACTTCCCATATGCATATCTGCAGCCAATTCCTATTCATAGCCCAAACGTGCAGTACAACAGAAGGAGTTGTCTCTCTTACCTGTGCGTGTGGAGGAAGAGGAAGAGGGAGGAAGAGGAGCGTGCAGCGCAGGGCAATGCGTATCTGACTGACTGACTGCCTGCGTGCCGCCGGAGCCGAAAGTTGTGTCTCACCGCGCACGCTGCTCTGTGCTAGAAAACATCCCCCCCTCCCCCCCACCCATCCCTCACCCCCCCCCCCCCCCCCCTCACCCCCCTCACCCCACCCCCTTCTCTGTCTTTCTACTCTCCTGGTGCTGTCTCTTCATCTGCTCTCTCTCTTCCATCCTTCCACCGCCGGCCCCTCCCTCCCTCCCTCCCTCCCTCCCTCCCTCCCTCCCCTCCTCTATTCCCCTCTCCTCTCCTCTTCTCCCCCTCTCCTCTCCTCTCCTCTCCTCCCCTCCCCTCCCATCTCCTCTCCTCTCCTCTGGCTCTTTTTTTTTTTTCCTATCACCCTCTCGCTGTGTACCCTCAACCTGCTGCTGATGTCTTTGAAACCCGCATGAAAGACCTCCACCCTCCCCCCGTGCACATAAACAAACAAACACACACACACACGCTCGCACACACACACACACGCTCGCACACACGCACACACACGCACGCACACACACACACACACACACATTGTGCTACGGTTGTGGTGCTGATATTTAGCATTTGGAGGTGCAATGCGTTCCACTGCAGTGGAGGCGATGCTAGCACCAATCTGCTCATTGTATGAATTCTAAAAGTGTGTTTGATTGTGCGTCTGTCTGTTGGGTTTGTGTTGTGTGTGTTGCATGTGTGTGTGCGTATGTGTGTGTGTGTGTGCGTGCGTGTTGCATGTATGTGTGCGTATTTGTCGTGTCGTGTCAGTGTTGGTGTACGTGTGTCGATGTGTCTCAATTTGCATCAACCCTGTACATGTGTGTGTACGCGTACGTGTGTGCGTGTGACCATGTGATGCTGGCCTGTGCATTCCTCTTGTGGATGCTTTGTGTTGGCAGAGATGTGGGAGGAGAGGGGCTTGTCGTACCAACGGATGGGCTTCGCTATGTTGCAACAAAACGGTGCCAATTTCCTCCCTGCGGCTCACCGTCAGAGTCATTATCCCCCCCCCCCCCCCCCCCCCCCCAGGGGGGCCAGGGAGGGGCGGGGGGGGGGGGGGGGACATAGGAAATACATGTAATGCCCTCAAATTGAAATTCATCCCAGCAGCCCCTTCTCCCTTTATAATCGTATTCAAGTTCCTCAGTCTGCTCCTTGTGCTTATTAAAATGAGCACTTGACTAAGCCCCCCCCCTCACACACACACACCCGCACACGGACACATACACACACACACACACACACACACACACACACACACACACGCATAGACCCGCACACACACACACTCACTCATGCTTTGGTGTTTCTTGGCCCAGCATTTGGCAGGCTACCATGTATTTGGTTGCAAGGCATCCTGGATAGCATACTTGGCAAATTTGCTTAGCCAACACACACACACACACACACACACACAAAGTGTGTCACATCCTGCATTAAACCCAACGGTTCAGACGGTTGGCTTGGTTACACCTCACAGTTCCGCCTCTAAAATGCATCGTGGTTTTAATATCCCCAAAGGTAAAAAGCGTCACTGTTTTATCCTGAAGTTAATAAGGTAATATAGCAGCCAGGTAACATGACAATACTTTTTTCTTTTCTTTGGCTCACTTGAGCCACGTAGGGTAGAGCGTGTGTGTGGCCGTGTCTAGCGGGAGACAGGAGAGAGGAGGGCAGACTGTGACTTCAGGTTGGGAAGACGCGTTGTGACCGATCCTTCTGCCATCTGTCCTCACGTCCAGCAGGTGCTTCTCCACCTGCACCATCTGAGGCCCGATGCGTATCCTCAACTGACCCGGATAATGACCCGCCCCGCGCGTATCCGCAACAGACCCGGCTAATGACCCGCTCTGGTGGACTGAGAGGTGACTAATTGGCCATAATGATGTTCTCTGGCGTTCTGATGTTTTTGCCATTTCTGTGTTTCCTCTGTGTCTCCTCCCCCTGATTTCTGGATCTTCCACTTTTTTCCTCTCTGTCCTCCTCCACCTACCCTTCTCTTTACTCTTTTTCTTGCTGTGTATTGATCTCTTCATCCTCCCAGGATTCACCACTCAACTCAAACCTCTATTTAATTAGGCCAAGTGACCCTACACTGTGTGTGTGTGTGTGTGTGTGTGTCCGCGTGCCTGCCTCGCGTGTATGTGTGTTTGCATTTCACTGGGGTCTCTACTGCAAGTCTTGTATTCGCTAGGGAGGTAAAGGTATTCAATGGTATACGCTCTACAGCACACACACACACACACACACACACAGCCTCGTCTCCTGCAGGGAGGGTTGGAGGAGGACGTAATGAGCCTTCACCATGACACCTCCTTGGCACCACTCTGCAACACCACTCCCTACTACCCACAGAACACACTGGAACACATGGAGGAGGATGGGTGGAGATTTCTGTAGATGGAAGGATGGGTGGGTAGAGGAATGGATGCATAAACCAATAGTGAGTGGGATAGATGGATGCATAAACCAACAGTGAGTCAGATAGATGGATGCAGGACCAATGGTGAGTTGGATAGATGGATGCATGAACAATAGTGTGTTGGATAGATGAATGCATGACCAATAGTGAGTTGGATAGATGGATGCATGAACAATAGTGTGTTGGATAGATGAATGCATGACCAATGGGAGGGGCTGTCAGTGGGATAGATGGATGCATAAACCAATAGTGAGTTGGATAGATGGATGCATAAACCAATAGTGAGTTGGATAGATGGATGCAGGACCAATAGTGAGTTGGATAGATGGATGGATGGATGACAGATCTGTAGAATTATATACAGGTAAGCGTGTGCTCACTGTGTTGGGGGGGGGGGGGGGGATACATTGCTTCATAAATGACTCCCTCGCTATACTGTATGTGTGATATTGAGGAGAGGAGAAGAGGTGCCTTTGATGAGAGTGTTATGAGGTTCGCGAGGAGGTGGGTGGGGGGGGGACTGAAATGCATTGGAGAGGAAGAGCAAAGAAGAGAGGGGGAGGTGTGTGGAAGACAGGCGAGAGTGAGCGTCTCAGTGCAAACACACTACTCTCCAAATGTGCAGTCATGCCGCCACCTCCCTGCTACAGCAAAAAGCCTCAATCCCCCGGAGTGAAAGACAAGACAATATTTGATTCCAAGTGATTAGTAATCATGGATCTCCCAGCGAGGTTTTCTGTGCGGATGCAACAGTAGTTAGAATGGCTTTTCCCTTCACTGTTGCTGCGGCACTAAAACAAATGGATCGTGTAACAGAGCCTGCAACAATTCTCAGCTTGTTATATCGTTATCTGTTTCTTTTTAGAGGGGGGAATCCCATATGCGCCTCGGTCGGTGCCGCGGGTCGCTGTGGGCGTGTGCGGATGTGCAGATGTGTGACACAGAGAGAGAGAGAGAGCAAATGATTCCTCTGTGAGGCGCAACAAGCTGTTTCCTAATAAAACCGATCCCAATCTCCCGCCGCTTAATTATTCATCACAGCAATCAACCACTGCGCAAAGTCATCAAACTGAACACTGTTGTGTTGACTCAAACACAGCTGCGGCACTGCTGGCGTCGCCGGCCTGCGTCCAAGAAGCCTGCGCTCTCCTCCCTCTGCTAGAAGGAACCAGACGTTGACCGTGAATCGGGCTACCCCACCTGGTACACTTCTTCTTCCCCACGTTCGCGTCATCATCTGTGATCATCAGTTGCCTGGCGCTACGGTCATCGATCGATACACGGGCCACGGCCATTGTACGCAAGTCCATGCCTGCTTCTATAAATTGCCGTTTCTTTCACGAGTTGACATTGGAGAGAAGCTTGGAGGCCGGGTGGGGGTTTCTATGGTCTTGCTGCAGGTGGCAGAAAGTATTTCCAGTGAGTGCTGCAGCAGGTTGCCTGCGTTTCTGTCATTGGAGAAGTGTGTTGTGGGCTGCCCTAGTTTCGTCATTATCTGTGTTTTAATGGGGCAGAGTATCAACTAAATATAGCAGTGCAGTGGGCTCCGTCATACTGCGGAGAACCCATAAACACCGCCGCCGCTGCTGTTGTTGTTGATCATGAGAACAATATTTCAGATGATGAATGTACCAGGGTGAACTTGAGTGTCAATATTAATGAGCAAGTATATTTTATATCATTATTTTCTATCCATCCACCGACACCGTGTGAAACACAATGCGCACGGTGTAAGTTAGGCTCATGAAAAGGTTGAAATAACATTAACCGATTATTATTCTTCTTGTTATTATTTTTGCACACAGAGCAGCGCGTCAACGCTCGTCGCAGAGGAGACGCAAGCCGAGGTGGTGAAACGGTTTCACGTCGTCGTGACGAACACATATACAAATGCAGACTCTCGAGAAGTAAGTCAGCGGGTTTACCGACGTGTACGCCGCTAGCCCACCCCGTCGCACCGCCGTCTTTTTGATGAGGCGAAGTCTTTCGCGCGGCTGACAGATTATCCACGGGACCATAAACATGGAAGGGAATTTAAGCTCCGAGAGATGAAGAGAGGTTTCAGTCCTTTGAGCGCGAGTCGCACCTGCTGGGAGGAGTGACTCGTCGGAAAGATCAACGTATTATATTGGTTGGGATGCCTGCCATAAGTTATTAGTTATAGCTATGAAAGAAAAAGCTGCAGAAATAATAAGTTATACAAAAAATCCAAACATTTGACTTCGATGTTAGGCCTACAACACATTGGCATGTCTTTAACGCATGAGTAGGTTTCTCCCAAAAGACTCATGTTCAATGTGACAAACTTATTAACTTATGGTTCACCGACGACGGCGTTCACTTTATTTTGCTGCGCCAGGCTATAATCCTATTAGTACATTTAATGGGTTTCAGCTCCAGTTAAGTCATTTCTTACCTCACCTGGGAAATGTCGCAACAGCCTTTTCTGTCTTACATATACACAACACAATGCAAACACACACACACAGACACACAGACACACACACGCACGCACACACGCATAGATGGCAATAATATCTATTTTGCTGACATGTCTCTATCTGTTTCCTGCCTGGAGGAATGGCGCTGTACAGTTGATTCAATTTGCCTTTATCAGAACGCCATCTCCTTGATGTGCTGTCTCACCTCAACGCTCCTCCCTCCTCACTCCATCTCTTTCTGTTGTCATCCATCCATCCATCCATCCATCCATCTATCCATCCATCCATCTATCCATACATCCCCCTCCTTCCTCAGTTCTACCTTTCCTACTCTACCCTATATTTCTCTCTCTCTCTCTCTCTCTCTAGCACACACACACACACACACACACACAATGTGTGTGTGTGGGTGCCGCCGCACACACACACACACAATGTGTGTGTGTGTGTGAGATGATGATGATGATGATGATGATGATGATGATGATGATGATGATGATGATGGGGTAGACGAAGGTGGAGGTGAAGAGCAAAAGGAGGGTACACATATCCACGGGGCTGAAGGCTGTCTCTCTCAGGACTAATAGCTATAGCATAAATCACAGGATTAGAAACCGGGGGGAAGCGTTCATAAAGGTAGTACTTGAGGTGCATCACGTAATATAATATCAATCATTCATCATCAATCACAACAGCATATTTCAAAACAAACCAGAATAGAATCTGTTTTATTTATTTGTGTTTATTTAGTCAATGAAAACATAGTTTGGAAGAGTAATAGGGCCATTTATTATCTCCAGAGTAAAAACAACAACATTATCATTGGTAATTTATTTGTGCAGAACAAAATATGTTATTCCTCAAAATGGCACATTTTTCAGTGTCATATTCATTATACATAAACATGTAAATGATGTTTGTGTCCTATTTATTTCATATATGTAGCTCCAATGACAGTTAGAAACACTGCGCTTATGTGTGTTTAAAAGAAAATCTACATTTGCTTTTTTCCCCATTGAATACGCAGTGAAATGAATGAGTGGGATTGAAACACATTTTCAACCGTTAAACAGTTCCAGTTCCCCAGAGAGGCAGTACGCCTCATCACATCTGATGGAGGTCTCCAAGGAATACCTCAGCAGCGGGGACAAATACCTCGCTCTCTGTCGGGGAAGTGTGGGGTGATGATGAGCGGCGAGCGCCATTAAATAAGATGGCTACTCTCTGAAAAGCACAGCACAACACCAGCTGTCATTTGGACACTGTGTTTCAGCAATGAGGAAGCTGTCCCATATGCGGTGATGATGATGATGATGATGATGATGATGATGATGATGATGATGATGATGATGATGATGATGATGATGATGATGATGATGATGATGATGATGATGATGATAAGAAGCAGGTACGCATCACTTAACCAGTCCAGTCTGGTATTTTTTGACTCGGTGTGCTGACTGTTGAACTCTCATTCTGACATCTCAGCTTTTACTAAAAGTCAGTTGGAAATCCTGTAAGCGCTTTGCTCCGTCTTTTCAATCTGCGCAATTTCCAGGTGAACATATTTTAACTCCTTCTAACGTCGTTCTCGTCGGTCTGTGTAGCTTTCAATCAAGAGGGTAACGATGGCAAAGACTGCTAATAATTATGTATTAGTAGTATTTATTGTTCAATGAATAGTGTTTATTACTATTATCATTAGCTCATATATGTTGTTACATAAACACACACATATATTGTGTGTGTATGTTAAATATATCTACGTATATAGTTGTATGTATGTAAAGGCCTACTGGCTCTTTATACAAACTATACAGACTGGAGGAAAGTAGATGAAAGAGTGATGAAAGTGTCAGACTGCCGTCTTTTCTCAAAGTCAATGGAGCGTGCAGGACTGCAGTGTTCCTGGCTCCACACCACTCTCCCTAGGGGCTTTCTTATAGGTTAGAGATGCTGGCATGTTGCTAAGGCATGTAGACATGCATGGGCCATGGGACACTATTAAGATGGTTCGATTCATTTTATGTTTGATCGGATGTGAACGTTGATAGAGAAGAGGTGTATCGCTTTTCATCCTGATGAGAGTTCAAATCAAGAAACACACTTCTCTTTTTTTGTGTGTGTGAGGTGTGAACTTTAAAGTGTCCCATTATCACATTGCAAAACGGCTTAATTAAAACAGAGAGAGAACAGTGTAGCAAGATGGATTTGCTCACACGACACGCGATTCAGATGGTATTCGGCAGCTGCATTCGCAGGACCGCACAGCTCTCAAACTACACATTTGATTAGCCGACAAACTCGGTTTGAGCCCTAACCCTTCATAACAGTTCCTAATCCCGGGTGCTAGATCCGCCCCGAACAGAGCAGCGACTCTGGAGAAAATACTGAGCTGAGCATTCTGCTCCGTCAGTCTGATCGAGGCTGACAGGAACATCTACAGCTGCTCAGGCTGCACTCCCGTCAGAGAGGGGGCCGGCCCCCATCGACCGACTGGTCATCTGGACCGGCGCTTTTAGATTGATCCGGCTCAGACACAAACACTCTGAACCGCCTGCACCTGACCAGGAAACCACTGACCAAGAGATGTGGGGGGTGGGGTGGGGGGGTGGGGTTGGATATTCTTTGAAGCACATTGAGCAACAGGTGCTAGCAAGTTATCCTTTCCATTATGCTCTCATGCACACTCACCCCACGGGTGTGTTGCACTCCACACTCACATGTATACACGTATGCGGCTAATGAGGGCAAATAGCAACGCGGCCGTATCAGCCACTTGGCACAGTGAATACATTGGGATGACTGCTATGGCAACATTTTGTATTCTCTAATTAATCATGAAGAATGAATACAGAAGCATGCGCACACACACACACAAACACACACACACACACACAGAAATACAAAAACAAGGTAACGCCAATTAATGGCGAAACGGGCATTGCATGAGATGAATAATGAATGTAATGGAGAGTGAGTCTGTCCCTCATCAGAGTCAACCTT